>APFE030828322.1:3266-89215 GCA_000404065.3 Pinus taeda
ATACCCACTTGTAGATCTTCTTTGATCCAGATCTCTAGCCCAGTCTGCATCAACAAAGCCACGAATATCCAACACTCTGTCCTATCCTAGTCTTCCTTGGTAGCACAAACCATAATCACTAGTGCCACACAAATACCTGAAAACCCACTTCACTACTATCCAATGCTCCTTTCTTGGTTTTGACATAAACCTGCTCAATACTCCCACTGCATGTGCAATGTCTGGTCTAGTACAGACCATTGCATACATCAGGCTACCAAATGCACTTGCATATGGAACATGAGATATGTCCTCTTCCTCTTCTTGTGTCTTTGGACACTGTTTAGCAAATAACTTCACACCTACAAGAATAGGAGCCTTCACCGGTTTACTATTCTGCATATTAAACCTCTGCAGTATTGTCTCGACATACTTCCTCTGGCTTAACCAAAGCTTCCTCTTTTCCTGATCTTTTTTAATTTCCATGCCCAAAATATAGTTTGCAACACCAAGATCTTTCAAGTTGAATTTGGAGGACAATTGGGTCTTCAAATCTTGGATAATTTCTTTGTCATTTCCAACCAACATCATATCATCCACATACAAGACCAAATAAATAACGCGGTCACCAATTAATTTAAATACACAAAGTGATCTACTTTGCTTCTTGTGAAGCCAAGTCCCCATATAAATGTATCAAATTTATGATACCACATCCTTGGTGACTGTTTTAACCCATACAAAGAATTCTTTAACTTGCATACTAGTTCTTTCTTACCCTTCACCGCAAAGCCTTCAGGTTGCTTCATGTAGATTTCTTTTTCCAGATCCCCATGAAGAAATGTTGTCTTCACATCCATCTGTTCTACCTCAAAATCAAAAGCAGCAGCAACAAATAAAAGTAATCTAATAGAAGTTACCTTGGCAACAGGAGAAAAAAATATCACCAAAATCAATTCTCGACACCTAGGAATAACCTTTTGCTACCAACCGAACTTTGTATTTCTCCACTTTTCCTTCTGCATTTGTCTTCTTTTTGAACACCCATTTGCTGCCAATGGGTTTCCTTATAGCCGACAACTCCACCAGATCTCAAGCCTCATTTTTGTGCGAACATGTCATTTCATAAACCATGGCCTCTTTCCAGAGTTCTGCATCCTCTAAATCCACTGCTTCCTTCACAGTTTTGGGATCATCATCAGTAATAGATAAAGAAAAATTTGAACAAAAAGCAGATGTACTATACCTTTCTGGCTGCCTTCTTTCTCGAATTGATCTTCTCACAGTGGGAATTTTTGGCTCTTCATCTTCTGATTCCTCCTCTGCTATAGAGTCTGATTCTTCCTCCTTTAGCTCAAACTCTATCCTCTCAGGTTCCTTTGGTTGGACTTCATGTTTAATAACCTCTTTCACCTCTTTGAACACCACATCTCAGCTATACATAACCTTCCTTGTTATTGGGTTCCAAAGCTTATAACCCTTTAAGCCATCCTTATACCTAATAAAGATGCACTTTTCAGATTTACTATCCAAATTGGTTCATTTCTCCTTTGGAACATGTACATATGCATCACATTCAAATACCCTCAGATGTGAAAGAGAGGGTTTCTTACCAGTCCATACCTCTTATGGAGTCTTATCCTCCAACGCTGATGAAGGTGATCTGTTGACCATGTAACATGCTGTCTCCACTGCCTCTACCCAGAATTCTTGTCCTAACCCAACACCATTGAGCATGCTTCTTTCCCTTTCCATCAACGTCTTGTTCATTATTTTTGCAACTCCATTTTGCTCAGGTGTGTATTGAGTAGTCTTCTGCCGTGCTATACCACACTTCTTACATAATTATTCAAATTCCTTGCTGCAAAACTCTCCACCGTTATCTGCCCTCAACACCTTTATCTTCTTCTCTATCTGGTTTTCCACTAGAGCCTTAAATTCTTTACACTTGTCAAAGACTTCAAATTTCTTCTTAAGGAAATATATCCATGTATTCCTTGAGAATTCATCTATAAATGATACATAGTACACAGACTTACCCAGTGATGGAACCTTCACAGGTCCAAGCACATCACTGTGCACAAGTTCTAATATTTGTTTCTCCCTCTTACTACCAGAGGGGAAACTCACCCAATTCTGCTTCCCATATACACAATTTTCACAGAAATCAAAATCCAGAAAGCTATTACTCATACCTTCCACCATACCTTTACCATGAAGTATTTGAAGGCCCTTCTCTCCAATATGTCCAAGCATTTGATGCCAGAACATGGTCTTTTCTCCAGAGACCACTAGATTTTCTGCTCCACTTTTAGGAACCAAATAAATGTTGCACCCATCAATAACAGTGCTACCTTGCGGCTTGTACAGAGTTCCAATTTGAACTCCCTGCATCAATACCAGTTCTCCTCGAACCATTTTGCAGGTATCCTTCTCGAACACTATTTTTACACCTGCATCATCTAGCTTGCTTATAGAAATCAGATTTCTGGCCAATGCAGGAATATGCAGAACACCCAGAAGTTTTCTAACCCTTCCACCTTACAACTTCAACTTTACTTTTCCAAGACCAATGATTCTAGCCTTCTTATCATCCCCTAAGAAGATATCACCACTGTTGTATTTCTCATACTCGCAGAACCACTCTCTATGGGGAGTGAAGTGAAAGGATGCACCTGAGTCAATCAACCATGCCTCATGATCTACATGTGTACTTTAAGAAGCCAAGTACACATCCCCACCTTCTTCCGAGGTGGTTTTTGCCTCTGCAGGAGGAGCATCATCAGATCCCTTTTCTTTATCAGGAGCTTTATATTTATAGTCTCTTTTGTAGTTCCCTTCCTTTCCGCATTTCCAGCACACCACCTTTACAGGTTTTCCTGGAAATTTATATCTCCCTCTAGATTTAGATCTCCCACTCGATGAATTATTTTTGTTTCTGTTCTGGGACCGTCCTCGTACAGACAAGGCATCACCATTCTAGCTCTCCATATTTTTCCATCTCATCTCTTCCGTTAGCAAATATGAGACTATTTCATCAAACTGCAAGGCCGTTGCATTGCTACCTATTGCAATAACCAGACTATCCTACGAATCTGGTAGAGAACACAACAAAATGATGCACTTACCTTCATCTACAATTTTAATATGAACAAATGCTAACTGACTTACCACAGTATTAAATGCGTTCAGATGCTTTGTCACTGAGTCTCCATCTTTCATCCTCAAGTTATACAACATTTTTTGTAGGAACAGTTTATTCACCAGAGACTTAGATTGGTACAAAGTCCCAAACTTGTCCCACAAAGCCTTCGCCATAGCTTCCCCTGATACATTCAACAATACTGAATCTGAGACACACAATTGTATTATGCTCTTTGCCTTCCGATCCAACTTCTTCCATTCTTCATCGAACACTCCCATTGGTTTAGTACCCAGATCTACCATGATCCACTGATCTTTATCCACCAACAAATCCTCCATCTTGAGTTTCCACAACTCAAAAGTCTGACCATTAAATTTCTCGAGCTCTATCTTTCGACTACTCACCATCTTCTTTCACCACCAAAATCGATCTCGCAGATCTCCCACTGAACAGGGATTACCACAGGCCCAAGCAAAGCCCCTCAGTAACAAAGGCGTCCCCTTGAAGCCAAAACTACTCCAATACCAAATGTAGGTTTTAACCCCGTACAGAAATTACCTGCATACGAATTCTAAAACATAGAAAATAAACAATGCGAGAGCATAGCACATAAAACACATATACACAGAGATTTTCCCCTAGATCCCAAACCCGGGACTACCAGCTTGATTTTTCATTATGTTCCTTTCAATGTTATAATACATATTTATACATGTCAAAGCATCCAATACCATGGATCGAAAACCATCGTGTCCAAAAACATGTGCGAAAAAACATGCACAAAATGGGTACACCTCAAACCCCTTGTGACCCCCCCTGCTACACAATCGGCGCAATGAAAGGGGGCTCTGCCCCCCCTCTAACCCCTTGGTTAACTACGTGGGCTAGTCATGGAAAGAATATAACACAACCCAACAAAATCAAATGATACTTGTATTGATATGCTTGGTTCTATCATGGAACTTTGGATTCTTATCTAATTTTATTTCATAAGTATTATCAATTAGCAGAGGAGTAGAATACCCTTGTTTCTCCTGCAAATCTTCAAGAATTTTCCTGAGCCACACAATCTCCTTTGATGCTTCTGCAACTACCACATCTTTTTCCTTTGTTATGTAATTTGTTGGTATTGACTTTTTGCATGACCTTTGGGAGATAAATCCTAATCCAAGACCCATAGCACACCCTAAAGTAGATACTCCATTTTCTTAATCTCCATCAAAGTATGAATCAAAGTATCCAATCAAGCTGAAGTTATCCACCTGTGTATATTTGAATCCAAAGTCTTGAGTTCCCTTCAAGTACCTTAGAACTCTCTTTGCAGCATACTAGTAACCCTCATAAGGTTTTTGCATAAACTTGGAAAGGATTCAAATAGGAAATGAAATGTATGTTTTGGTAGTAGTGAGGTAGTTAAGACTTCTTACGAGTTGTCTAGACTTAGTTGCATCCTCAATTCATTTCCTTCTTTGGATGTGAGCTTTAAATTTTGTTCCATTGGAGTGGACAAGGGATTGCATTCAACCATGCCAAATTTGTTCAACAAATCTCCAATGTACTTCTTTTGGGAGAGGAATATAAACATATGATGTTGGGTTATTTCAATACCCAAAATAGTAGTGAACATATCCCAAATTTATCATCTCAAATCCTTTCCTTAATTATTTCTTTATGTATGCAATATAATTTTCATTTTTTTGTGTCAATAGTAGATCATCTACATACACCACAAGATAGACAACAAATTTTCCAACTTTATTGACAAATAAAGTTGGATCATCAAGATCATAGTGTTTTAAATTTAGTTTCAAAAGATGCTTGGTTAGTTTCTCATACTAGGCTCACATTTCTTGTTTGAGGCCATACAAGGATTTGATAAGCTTGCATACTTTGTGCTCTTGTCTCTTCACAAAAAATCCTTCTAGTTGAGACATAAAAACATTTTCTTTCAGATCTACATTCAAGAAGGAAATTTTATACCCCCTTTTTTCTTTGAAAATAATTTTTCCACGAGCCTTTCTTTATGCTTATCAAGTGATATATGCTATTTATACTTGTTCTTCAAGACCCACTTGCAGTGAATCTGTTTGGTTCCAAATGGAGGGTCCACTAGTCTCCATGTTTCATTCTATATAAGAGGAGAATACTCTTTTTTGCATTGATTCTTTCCATTTATTATGAGAAGCAACTTCTTTAAAGGAAGTTGGTTTGAAATTAGTAGACAAATTTAATTCATAGTCATAAGAAACATCCATATCAACAACAAAATTAGAATCGTCAACATCACCTCCATTTTATTTAGTAGAAATTCTTGTTCTTGTCTTTCCAACTTCATCAAGGTGAACAATTTCAAGTGTCTTAGTGAGCCATTTTTTAGGACCTTTCTGGGATGGCCCAGGATGTTTGATTGACTGGGATGGGGTTGAATCAAGGTTTAGCCTTCCAATTCTCTTAATCACATCACTCAAAGTGTCTTCTTGATTAGAAGTGGTTGGAGCTTCATTAGGGGGAGAGTGTTTTAGAAGGATATTCCATAGATTGATCCAGGATAGGGATCCCATCTCCAAGACGTGGAATCTCATTATCAATTTATTGAAAATATTTTGCATGTTGAATTTATCCAAGAAATCAAGCTGCTACTCAATAACATTGCCAGTCTTGGAAGATTTAAGAAAAATCACATCTTTAGATAGTATAAGCTTCTTATTTACTTCATCATAGAGAAAATTTTCTTTGGAGGTATTCGAGTACCCCAAGAAGTTACACTTTCAACTCATTGCACCAATTTTGTTTCTCTGTTACTCAAGAATTAAGGCACAACAGATGGGACCAAAAACCTTGAGATACATCATCGAAGGAATGAGGCCATACCACATTTCATAAGGAGTCTTGTTTTTGAGAGCATGAGATGGAAATCTATTTTTAATATATATTGCACATATAAATGCATTAACCTAGAACATATGCTCAACATTTTTGAAAAACATCATTGAATGAACCATATTTAAGATTATGATATTCATTGTTTCAGCTACACCATTCTGTTGAGGATTATAAGGCATTGTTGTTTGATGTTGAATCCCATGCTGGCAAATATAGTTTTCAAATTCATTTGAAGTATACTCTTTTCCATTATCAGTATGAATACATACAATACAGAATTGTGTATTCTTTTCAATTCATGCATGAAATTTTTGAAAGTTTCAAAAGCTTTGGATTTATTCTTCAACATATATACCCAACACATTATGGTATAGTCATCAACAAAAGGCAGAAGGAACAACTATAAGGCCATACAAGTTAGAATGCATCAATTTAAGATTTCTACGTGCTCTAGAAAGAGAATAATGAAATGCTTGTTTGTTATGTTTCCCCAATATACAAGCATGACATTGCTTCAGTTTCCTAGGAATGGTTGGCAAACTAGTAACACAATTTATCTTTAATAAACAAAGATTGGCATAGTTTAGATGACCAAATCTAGTATGCCATAAGATACTAGATGGAAATGTAGCTTCATTATACTGAGAATTATATGCATAGTTATTTGCATGAGCAAATGTTCCTTGCATCTTCAAGAATATTTCTTCTTCTATTCCTATCATGACAAGAGATTTGTTTGATGATTTTCTCACCTCAACTTTCCCGTCAAATATGTGAATGGACTATCCTTACTAGAAGATGTGAACCAAGGATAGAAATTTTATTGACAACTTTGGGAGGTAGAGAATATCATCTAGAAGAAATTCAAGGAGTTTAGGAAGTTTGAGCCTAATGGTACCAAGTCTAAATGGCTTGAGTTTTGACTTGTCTACAAATTAGATTTCTCCATCTACATTGTCACTAAAATCTTCAAAGAAATCATTCTAAAAAGTCATCTCGTATTGTTGATGGCCAAAAATTACCTTCATCAACATTCGGGAGACCACCTGGTCACAACCCCTGTTGGAAGGTTTGTCGTTACACCAAAACCCGCAGGTATTGGTAAACATTACAAGCCAGTAACTAGGATCCCCAGGGTGGAAATTATGGATTCTATATAGGTGCGGTGATTTCTCCAACACCTCCCCTCAAAGCAAACTTGGGGGAATTGAACTTGGGTCCAAGCTCTGATACCATGTGGAGGTTTGCCGTTATCACAACCAAACCCGCAGGTGTTGGTAAACATTACAAGCCAGTAACTAGGATCCCCAGGGTGGAAATTATGGATTCTATAGAGGTGTGGTGATTCTTCCAACACCCCCCCTCAAACGCAGCTCGGGGGAATCGAACCTAGGTCCAAGCTCTGATACCATGTGGAGGTTTGCCGTTACACAAAAACCCGCAGGTATTGGTAAACATTACAAGCCAGTAACTAGGATCCCCAAGGTGGAAATTATGGATTCTAAAGAGGTGCGGTGATTCTTCCAACAACCCCAAATTAGACTCTTTTCTATTTGGGTTGGTGGTCCTGACTAGTTAAAATAGGTCAAATTACCCTTTTTTCTAAAACTAACCTAAACTAAATGCTAATATAACCTAAACTAAATGCTAATATAACCTAAACTAATACAATGTACAAACTTAATTCTATCAATATCCTCTACCTGCTAATGTATGATATTGTGTGTTGGCACTAACAGGTGAAGGGAAAATATTTTCCTTCTCATGGCCACTTGATAAGGCAATCTTTTGTGTTGGTTGAAATAAGGGCACAACTAAGCCATGTGTGCAGTTGCTAATGCATAAGGAGACTTTTGTAATGAATTAAATTAATCTAAAATGAATTGAAAACTTATCAATAATGAAAACAATAAAAGAAAACCTAATCCATCTTGATGAAAAAGGAATAATCCTCATTTTCATAAACAACATGATGCCAAGGGGAAAATACTATTTATTTAATTAGATAGATTCAATATGAATGGTCCATTGCATTAAAGAAATAATTCATTCAAAGAAATGGATATTAAAACAAAAATATGTTTATAAATTAACCGATAAACAATTATCAATAACCACAAACAGGTCTCTTCGAATCGAGTGTCTAATTCAGATTTGAATCATGTTTAGTCCTATAAAGAGAGCTTTAGCAAAATCTCGAAATGATAGAAGAAACAACAAAAGATAATAATAGTGCTAGTTAATCTACCATTTATATATCATTTCAAAACATATTTTAATCCAAATTGAAATAATAAATTAAATAAGTTTTCAAAACTTACAATAGTGCGTGGAAATGAATACTTGTAATTTGTACCAATTCCTTTAATTGAAATAATAAATTAAATAAGTTTTCAAAACTTACAATAGTGCGTGGAAATGAATACTTGTAATTTGTACCAATTCCTTTAATTATATCGTAGTCTTCAAATTCTAAAAATCTCTCTATAATCAATTTTAGAGTAGTGAAATTGATGACATGACAAAAATCTCAACTCTCACAATTTTACAGAAATACCTCACCACTACAACAATGTAAGCAACAAGTATATATCTACAAAATTTTCCCTATAGTCTCTAGATTTAGGGACCTATTTCTCTACTTCAGAGCCTCTTTTTATCAAATTAAAAAAATGAAATCTCACTAGAGGAGTTTGTTCAATGAAGCTTAGATCTAGATTTTTAAAGCTGTAAATCTTCCTCTTCTTTTTCTGTTGTTCCAATCTAATTGGTCGAAATCACTTAGGCTCCATCCTCTCTAACAAGCTCTGCCAAAAATGATCCAAAAGCAGAATTCAAAACAATTAAATTTGAATACAAAACCAAAATGAAAAAATTGTCAAAACAAATTTCCAAACTAAAATTAAATTAAATAAAAGGAGATATATTATTTAGATTGTTCCAAAGTATATTCCGGGCAAATGAAATTCCCAAATCAAACTCAGAAAATTGATTTTTTGTTGCAAATTTGGAGTTGTATCTTCTGCAGATTTTTTGGAATAGTTAATGACCAAATCTGGTTATGCAACCACTTTCGGATATTTCTCCACAATATAGAATTTCCAATGAGCTCTCATTTGCTCAATTTTGTTGAGTATATCTCAAGATATCAATTTTAAAAATCTGGGTTCTAAAATTAAATGCTTGCTAGAAAAAGAACAACTCCAGACACTATAAAATTTATGTTTTTATTCAATTTTTTAACTTTTTAATTCAATAAATATAAAATTTTAAAATGAATCTCAATCAAATTAAATAATATATTTTTAGAATAAATTAAAAAAAATTAAAATAAAACACAAAAGTCTAGGGGGTAGCTCAATTAGCGATCGAAGTAATATGAAATATGTGAAAACTAAGAGATCCAAGGTTCAAATCCCTCAGGTTGTGACGAGATTTATGGAGAGGAGGAAAATTGGTAGACCCCCAAAGGTTTACTAGTAGTTACATGTTAGGCGAGTAATATGAAGTAAAAAAAGGGGCCAATGATATCGTGTTGGTTCATGTTTATAATTAACGAGTGTATATGGAGTGCATAGTGGGAGAGGGGAAGCCTACGTGGGGCACCCTTCCCACTATGTTTTAAAACAAATAAAAAAATGAAAGGCCTGTGACTTATTACAACTATGAATGCCTCATGAATTATAACATATATGAAATCCCGTGAGTTATACTAATCCATGTCAACCCAACTTGACTTCCCCAAAAGAAACTAGGTCAACCCAGCTTGACTTCCCAGCTTGAATATGATTTATTTTATATTTTGTTTTATTATTATTTGGATATATACATAGAATTCTAATATATAGTTTTTTAAATATATTTTATATATGGCTATAAGATATACAAAGTGATTGAATGGGATGGTTTTTTAATTTTTATAAAAATTAAATTAAATAATTTAAAATAATATTTACAAATTAATTAATTTAATTAACTAAATGTTGACAAAGGAAAATGTCTCAACAACAACTAGGGAGTCTCCCTGGTGTGAAGTCCCAATTAGACCTCACACCATTTGGGATAAGATCCACATCTTGTATGTAGGCCTGACAATCATCATGTTCTTTCACTCTTGGTTGTCAAATGAGGAGATGTTAGAGCGAGGGAAAAAATGAAATTCTAGGAGAACGGGGATGAGAAAAACTAAGATTAATAACCTGTTGAACATCATACAGAAATGCAACAAAAAATAAACAAGAAGAAGAATGCCACAAGAAGGATTAGTGAGCTAAAACCATCTCAAACATGCCTGAACAGGAAAGCACCAGAAGTTAATTGAAAATCAATTCACAATAAGTTACCGTCATTGCATGGAAAAAGAAAGCAAAGATTCAAGGTAGACATGCAATCCATAATCCAAGAATTAGTTCATTAACATATTTCTCACATGAAAGCACACATACAAATACAATTGAAATATTGGACAACCAATACAACAATAATGAAAAAGCACAGGAATTAATGATGAAAGTAAAGAAATTTTTATTAATGATGCTGCAAATATAAGTACATGCCTTGAAAACCATCAAACACCACTAGTGGAGCATAGGCTGCTCATACCATCCCCCAAATAAAAACCTTAGCCTGACCACAACTCACCCTATTAGTTGCCAAGAGTTGAGTGCCTCTAACTCTTCAAGCACAGATCAATTATCTAATGCTACTCCTAGTTCGAGTGCTAAAGTCCTATATGATTGAGGAATGACGATATATTTATAGAAATGAGGTGAGTGTTCACCTCCCATGACCTTTCAATCACCCTCATCACTCTTAACCTTCCTCACTATTCTCTCCTTTCTAATGACTATTACATGCCCAATTTTTCTCTACATACCTGTGGGCATTATGATAAGAAATATTTTCTCACACTATGATAGAAATGAGGTTATGAGGAGAAGAAAGAAGGTTATTGGAAATCCTATACAATGTTGCTGGCAAGTCTTGAGACAAGGTCGGGTTGTTCAATTGCTATATTGAATAACCATGTTCCTACTACTACACCTCATTTGCATTGAAATGATTATCCAACCACCTTTTGATGTTGTGCCTTTGATATTGTTGAATGGTTCTAGAAGCCTGTATGGAGCCAACTCACCTGCTAGTTGAAACCCTAGTTATGCAGCATTTGTGAGTAACCATATCTTCCTCCACATAAGTCAACATTCTCATTCCATTTCTTCTATTTGCAAAAAACTTACATTGGTCATACATATTTGAAGACAAAGAATGTTATTGGAGACTTAACAAATTGATTGAAAGCAAGATATTAATTTGGACTCCTATACAGTCCTATTCTATGGTGCAATGTTATCAAGGTATGTATAGCCTGCATAGGATCTGGGGCATAATCTAAGAGGCACTCCATTAACTGGTGTTTTATGCGAAAGATCTAGGGCTTTACCATCATCCATAAACCTATGAATAAAGAATCCCGAACAATTCCTCTTTCACAAAAATTCTAAATCCTTTGCATTTCCAATGGGTGCGAGTGTTCCTCATTCTTTATCATGAAAAGTAATGGAGAAAATGATAAATGCAACTTCATTATCTTGTAGTTCCAAGAGACGTGTAGTTTCACCAGTTTTGGGATTTAGATCTCTAATGAAAACTGCCTATTTCCTTGAATCTACTTTTGGATAACCATATTACTCATCAAGATGAGGATCACCATTTGATATTAGTTACCATGAATTGTTTACCAGTTTCCATTATCTCAAGCTGATTTACATTGCTTCTCACTTCTTCAAAATATTATTCCTTTTCGTGTTTTCAAAATTTGGATGCTGAAAGGAATATGTGTCTGTCACATCTACCCTATTGAATCTGATAGCTACGTTAATTGAAAGGAATTCCACACTAGAACTTTCCAAAGTTGTCTTTGTATAAATAATGCATCTTTTAAATTAATTAATTATAAATCAAACATGACCTATAGGACCATCTTTCTCCACAGGCATGACAAATATGTCAGCTATCGCATTGTCAAAAGGATATTATTTCGTTTCCACGCAACCTATTTCTTCTAATTATATCTAATAAATTGTGTGTTGATAAGCCAATTTCCTTCTAAAATCCCTTATTATTGCTTTCTTGATTCCCTCCCTCTTAATGGATTTTTCCAAGGGTATTTCTTGACCTAGTCTGCCATCATAAGAAAGAAGAGTGAATTTTCCATCCCCAACTAGTATATTCGAAATACACAATTCTAGCTCTTGAGGAATAATATGATTTTCAAGTGCTCGTCTTCCAATTTTAACATTGGTTATTCCATTTTCCTAAAGTAGGTCCTCTCATCTTTGACCTAACACTAGAAGAGGGTTTGCTTGCAACTATTCGATTGAGAATTCCAACCTTGATTAATTTGTACAATTTTAACTTACACATCATCACCTTTTGTTTAACATATCTTGTATATTTTGTACCAAAATCCCATGAAAAACTAGATGTAGTAACTGATTTATCAACAAGTAAATACCATTGACCTTGGTCTCCATTGTCAATTATTTTGGCAACATTGATACTAGACCCGATCCATAAAGGAAGTTCTAAAATTGATGAGATTTTCCATTGCACAGATTACTTTTTCTATAACTTGAGGAATTTGAAGCATTTCATTAACCATTAACTGGTCATCTCATGATGAGTTTATTCCTTTCATCTAATACATTTGCACCACAATGCATCATAACTCACTTACTAGAGATAATGGTGAACAAAAGGGTTTTTTTGTGCTATGGCATAAAGAGGGCTCATTCCTCATTATGTATTGTTAAGAACGTTTGTTCCTTGTGATGTAGCACTAATAATTATCACTCCTTAAAAACATTGCATCTTCACCCAATAGATCATATTTCCACACCTTAGCTCACCTTCTTGTGATATTTCATAGTTGCACATCTTCACTAATGAAATGCTATTAATTACCATCTTAACCATTCCTCATGGCATATGAAAATGTGCTAGCCTCATCTCTAAAATCTTTGAATATAAATGTAAATGTTGCCAACATATTGGTTTATGGTATTGTTGACAAAGTGTGATGAGAGGGATAATCCACAATCAAGATACTTGATTCGAAATTACGAGTTCATAATCCAGCTAAGTCACACATGAAGATTCTAGGGCATTCATAGATTATACTTTTGGCATTGATGAGGCTTAGGAATATGACTTGCGATATAAGTCTAGTCACAATTTAACATATCAGTGTAGGTCATAGTTATAGATAACATAGCTAGTAAGGAAAGAAGATGCAACTTGCAACCTAGACTTGGTTGCAATCCAGAGTTGTTCACTAATTTTTTCATGTGCACCCAAAGAAAAGAGGTGACAATTTTTATTAGCAAGGCCATGTTGCAGTTTCCAATTGTAGGGGAGGTCACACCTAGAATTCACACAATGAATCTATTGAATATGATAGGATCATTAAGGGTTGCAATTCACAATTACAAATTAAGGTGGGGAGCCACTGTGCATTGAGAATGTTATTTGTGATAAGAGTGATTGGAGAAGATCACAATTCACAATCACATAACATAGTGAGGAATTACTATGATCTCAATCTGCGATTTTGTGACTAATATGCTTATGATGAGGTCGTAGAAATAACTTTCAATTTATCCTGCCCATTGCCTCTTTTCTCTTATGAACTAGATCATTGAGAATCCCCTTGGCTTTACACTAATTAATGTTGTGACATTTAGATTTTTAATAAACTTAGATTTACTTGAGGTATAAGTGGAGATCCTGATAATATGAAAATGAGGCTAGAATTATGATGCCAATCATGGAAATGTTTGAGTCAATATTTCAAGCATTATAACAATTTATATTGTTGCTCTAAATGATCATAATTCCCATCAACATTCTTTTGGGGATTTTTGGACATGTTGGTGCACAAATTGTTCCCACATATAAATAGCTAAGCACACATTCACTGAGGACTAGATAGCCCTCCCGCTCTATGTGCAACTGCTGGTCCTCAATACACCACAAGGTGTAACCCTGTAATATAATTGCCAGATTTTCAATATGAAAATAGCATAAGGCCAGGTGTTAATATTTTCACTGTAGTAAATAGTGGTGGCATTCACAAGAGGAAGGAAAACATTTGATCATATAAAATTCCAAAATCAGATTTCCAACGAGCAAGACAATAATAACAAGATACAATGATAATAAAAAGAGAATATAAGGAAGGTGGAAATATTAAGGAAAAGAACATAAAGACATTATTTTAGAACAAAACTACGCTCAAGTTAGACAGAAACATGTGCGGAAGGTGCAGGCATATTCATTCCACTCTATGCTAAAAAATAGTTAATAGTATATATCGTGACCAAGATTCATGCAAGAGTAAAACATAAGGATTTTAGAGAACTACATACACTTCTAGGATGGAACAAATGTATCAAGATAATAGCATAACACCTAAAGTTGCAATCACTGCATAACATGAATTATATCAACGAAAGATAATTCTTCGATCGTGAATAAGTCAAGATAACTCATTCAATAATTGTGCTGATAATATCGATATCAGAACAAAACACTAAAGAATTTAATGTCTAAACGAGATCAAGCCTCAGATTTAATTTACTGTAATTGTAATTTCAAATATCATACAAAACAAAATAAATGAAAAAGGATTGCGAGGAACAATCTTCAAAATTAGTAACAAAAGTTGTGTATCATGTACAATTAGTTTCAGTACCAACAACATTTTTTCCACACTGCCAAAACCCCCCCATAATGGGAAACAGGGTTTTTAAATAATAGTTTTTTAGATAACTGTTTCGTAACTATTTTCGACGATAAAAATAAAAATAAAAAAAGTAAAGTAAATCGAACATGATAACGAAATGATTAAATGTGGTGTCACCTTCGCGTCTTAGATGACTTGGATTGGTTGGTCAACCCTGATTGTTATAGCACCATTTACCAATCTTGGTAGATCTGATGCTCTGATTATGGCCTAGGGCAACCCTTCCTTCTAGACTTGGTCCAAAATCTAAAAAACAATGTTTTATTCCCTATATGCTACTTTTCCCTGTGATAAAAGGGTTTACATGTGGGTCAGCATATATCCACCCCATGTACATATGTTAAAACACTTAAAAACATTAAATTTCCTTAATTTTAGGAAAAGTTCATGGGTTTTACCTGTTACTCACCTCCTATTTCTAGTGGCCCAACTATTTCCCAACTGAAAAAACTAATTTGGAGAAGTATAAATAAACCTCCATGGGAAGGCCTTAAGGGAGAAGATATGAGATATTGATACTATAGTGAGATCATCCCTGATCGAGTCTGATGAATCACTGTGCCTCCTGCACTCCCCAAAGCTTCAGGAAACCCTTGTTTCCTTGTTATAGATATCCTCCATCTCACTTGATATATCCTTGTGTTGGTGATGGAGGAAGATTGCTGAAGTTTGGGAAAGGATGGATCCGGAAGACAGTTCCGCTTGGAGCCGGAGAAGGACTCAGGTCGTATTTCTCCATTTTACTTGTAGCCAAATTCAATAAAAGGAATTTTGTTCTGTTTCCGATCTTAAATATGTTTATGCATCAAGTTATGTTGTAATTAATTTATGAATCTTATATTGATGTATAATTAGTCATTCATTTGTATGATTTAAAGTTAATATCATGACCATGCTTTATGTTTCTACTGTTGTGTATATTCCATTTGAATAATTTTCAGGTTTCAAGAACATCGGGAGAAGCTGAGGGTTTGCACCCTGTGGGATCTACCCAAACGAAAGACATCTGGGTAAGGAAACTCCCACACAATTTAGTAGAATAAGCAGTTTTATTAATTGCCTGAGCATTTCTTATTGTGGTTTTCCCTCTGCTCTGTGGGGGTTCTCAATTTGAAGCCCTAGGGTGGTTTCACCCACAACAAAATTGGCGACTCCACTGGGGATAACAATCTTGTTATTCCTGGTTTGGGATGTTTGTTCTCAATCAAGGTTCAGTTTCTTGATTGCTTTCTTTTACAATATTGTTTGGTCCATAAGTGTCCCAGGCATCAAGTTTGATCTTCTTGATCAGACCTTGATTTTTGTTTTTCCTAATAAAGCTTTATATACGTTGTTTTCTTTTATTATAGTAGTGTATACACGTAGGTTTCTTTAAAGTAGACTCGTGTATACACAAGTTTCTTGTATTAGAAACGCGTGTGCATTTTTATGTGTCTTTACACAGTCACATATGGAATTGTTTGGATTGTTTTTTCATATCTTTCTGCCTAGTTAGGTCTATTGCCTGGTGGTTTATGTTTTTGTATGGTCATCTTCTCTCTGGAGAGTTCATTTTTCCTGCAAGCTTTCTTTTTCAAAATCTCCTTCTCACTGAAAATATTTGGCCTAGGATTGCTTCTTAAGCAAGTTTGTAGTTTGTATCTTGGGTTCAAGTCTTCGTTTTGAAGTTCTTAGTTTGTTCTGGTCTTCCAGAATGGGAAATTGTTTTCAATTTTGCTTTCAACCTGGATTTCAAGTTCCCTTGCTTTTCTTTCCCTTGTTTGGTGGCCTTGTTGCTTTTCTTGCTTTTTTTAGAGTCTTTTTGACAAGTTCAAAAGTATTTATTTCTTGAAATTTTTGTTAGTTTGTCAAAATATTTTGCTGCTATTTGGATCAGTTTGTGCAAATTTGTAGTCTTTCTTGTTCAAGTTTAATTCATTTTCGATTTTATAACTTGCGAAATTGAAAGACTCTTTGTGCTTATTTATTGATCTTTTGAGTTTTAGTAGTACTTTTGTGACCTCAAAAAGTTGCTTTTGTTTCCTTGAAAGAAAAAAAATCACAAAAACGTTGTTTTTTTTGTTTTCTCTCTTTTTCCAAGCTTTTGGTTTACAATTTCTTTTGTTTTGTTGTTGAGAAGTAAATTTTGATCTTTTGCAATTTTTTTTGCTCGCTTTGGAGAGATTTGTTTTTAATTTTTGGTCCTCTTCATTTTCAAGTTGGCTTATTGTCTCTATAAAGAAACACATTTTTTCTTCTTGTATGAGCATCCATGCACTATCATTATAGTTTTCATTAAGATAGTTTTCATTACAGAAATTTTAGTCTTTTCGTTAGCTTTTGGGTGTGTGGAATGTGTTTTCTGGAAAAAGAAAAAGTTGCTTGTACAAGTTTATCTGTAGAACTCTATAGAAATCCATTTTCATTGAAGAAAATAACTGCACTGGCATGTAGCTAAGTTTCTATTGGTTTCTATTGCATCAAAACATCATTAGTTTCACTCTTGTAATTCCCCCTGACTTAAAGAACAACTATATAAAATCAAGCGATCTAATAAAATGAACTAGAACTTTTATTGTTTTCATTAATAAACACCAACAAGTTTAGGTTCATTAGGGTCTTGGAATAGGTGAGTGGAGAGTTAACTCTCTAAGGCCGCTCAAATTACAAAACTAAAAAATTGAATAAAGAGCAAAACACAATATCGTTAGAAAGATTAGGAAAGCTCAGTGACTGGGAGTTAAGCACGAGGGAGAGTGAAGACAAGGAAGAGAGATACTCCATCTCCTACTTGTTGGATCCCACCTCACAACTGTTCCAATCAGATTTTGATACAAGTTGGTGCCCATAGTTGCCTTTCCTAGGGATCCCATAGGTGGCTACGGAGGGGAATCCTGTGGCACCTGAGGCAGACGTTCCATCACATTCATTAGTACTTCTAGAGGGTACCCTTACGAAGCTTAGGTGCTTGCACTGGAAAAGTCTTTTGTCTGGAGGTCAGCGTAACTATTTTTGTTACCTTCGCTGGTAGGCTCGGGCCATTATTATCCCAAACTATCTCCGAAAGGTCCTTTACTTTGCTTTCTTATATTTTGTTGTCCAGTCCTCATCACTCGAAGCAGAAATACTTGGAAGTTGCTTGATTGGTTGCATATTTAGGGATTTTATAGTCGAGTGCTCTTTGCTCTTTAGATTTAGTTGGCTTTAGGTGGACTTGTCTTGTCACTTGTGGACTTTAGACTCTGAGTTACTGACCTACCACTCCGCCGATCTTGAAAGGCTTTCGATCTTTCTTTTTGAAAGTTGTGGAGTTTCCTCAGGGGAAAAGGTTTTGATTGTGCATCTCTCTTCCTTGAAAAGTCATTTGTACATTCCCACGAGGGAAGGATCTGTGAATAAGTTATACATGGCCAATATTCCTGTGGAGACCAACCAAGGTACCCTTCCAAAAGGGGACCCTTATAGTTTTCCTTTCTTTGGAAACGTTGGTACCCCCTTGATGGCCACTTTGAATATTCCTGGATTGAATGTTGGACTACCAATTTAGATATGGTCCACTCCGAATATTCATGATGTTCTTGAAGCTTCTCAAATGAATGCTTTATTTCAAGGGCATCAAATGGGTGTTAATTGTTCATCTTCTTTAAAAGCAAAATCTAGTATTCCCTCCTCCCTCTTGTAATAAGAGATCTAAAAAGAAGAGAAAGAGGAGGACAAAGAAGAAGAACAATTCTATCCAATCATCATCAACCTCTGCAAGTCATTTTGGAGATGAGCCTTCAGTCGCTACAAGTCATGCTAGCAATGAAACATCGTCAGCCTCTACTAGTCATGTTGGAGATGAGCTTTCAGCTGCTGCAAGTCACGCTGGGGGCATAAGTCTAGTCATTGTGAGTCATACCAACAATGGGTCACCTACGTCTACAAGTCATATTTCTGTTGACTCACCAACTTCTTTGAGTATGGCTAGGGGCACTAGTCCTATCTCTCTTGGGAAGATTCATTGACCTCTGCAAGTCATGTTGGGGACTCTCCGCAAACCACTGCTATTCATGTCAGCAAAATGGATGTTGATAAGAAACCTAGGCTTGGAAGTTTTAAACCTAATTTTCCTTGTAAGATATGCAAGGGAGACCATCTTTCTCATTTATGCCCTGGTATTCTAGAGGTACAAAGGATATGGTCCGAGTCTAAAAGTTCTTCTACTCCTAAATCTGATATGGTTTCTCAACAATCTCATCAAGCATTGATTGATAATGTGGTCGAGCTAGTGAAATCTCTAGCTGATTACACTCCTCTTTTGGGGGTGAAGTGCCTAACAACAAAGTCTATTTGATTTCTAGTACAGAGTCTTCTGGTATAAGGAGAATTCTGGTTTCTTCGAATGTTGCCCCTCCAAGTTCTAGGAGTGTCTCCCTTGATTGGGATAGTCTTGTCGAGCCTTGTCTTCCTTCCGCTTTACCTTTCCAAATAAAGGTTAGAGTTAATTCCATAAACATCTATCAATGTATTGTGGATGAAGGATCCTCTGCAAGTATTATATCCTTCTTAACTTGGAAAGCTTTGGGTTCTCCAAAGTTTTTGACAGCTGAGAGTCACTTCATAGCCTATGATAGAAGACCTAGTGAATCTATGGGTGCTCTTCCTCAATTGCCTATTACTTTAGGTGGGAAGACTATCTTAATCGATATGATGGTGGTTGATCTCCCTTTAGACTTTAATACACTACTTAGGTGTGATTACGTCTATTCTATGAATGTTGTGGTGTCTTCACTCTTTTGGGTGATGTGTTTTCCTCATAAATGGAATATTGTCACTATTGATCAGCCTACATATGTTAATCACCACCCTAATTCAAATTTACTACAGAATACCCCCTTGGTTTGTTCCAAGTGTTCAAGTAGACTCTACCCCGCCATGGGTGAATTATGTGGCATTGAATCCTCAATGTTCAGTTGCTTCTTAGAAGGATCTGTTGAGCTATTATTTTCCTTCTTGGGACTTGGTCTTGATAGTTCACCGGTTGATTTCTCCTATGGGACATGGGACCCCTTAATTCCCTATTTTGATCCATGTAGTTCTCATGATTTCTTGGAGTTTGATTTTCATTTACAGGAGGAACTTTTTGAAGCCATGAGTTCTGACTACCAAAGGAGTCCTTGGCCTAAGCTCTACAAGGAGTTTATCCTAAAGAACTATTATGCGTAAGCCGCAAGGTTGTGTGGTTCCCTATACCATATTGCACATATAGGGTAGAAATTTTCAAGTTTTGTATTCTATAACACCAAATTTTATATGAAGTTTATATATGGGATGTATTAACTTCTTGTCTAGTGTTCCTATTTATGTCTAGAGAACTTGGAAAATTTCTCCTTTGGACATTTTTATGGTTGATCCGCTCTGACAGGTTTTGGTTCTCAAAACTGGCATATAGGTTAGTTTTTTCACCTGGATTGTGAATTTATTAGTTTCCTTTCCCGTTTTTCCCTTAGGACCGATCGCACCAAGTTATGGAGAAAAACCTTCTCATTGCTTAGAAGTGTCATGACTTGTGTGATAGGGCCAACCTTTACATGGGCATCTTAGTTAGATCCTCGCTGACATTGGCTTCCCATGCTAATATATTGAGTAGGCTCGATAGTCCTCTGTAGTCCCGCCATGACTTGTGCATTGAAGACTCATTCTCATTCTTCTGCACTAATTTATGGCCTTATACCCTAGAGGCTCCTTTATGTTGAGTTGTACTTCTACATTGTATATTGACTACTTGCACCTTTTGGCCTTGAGCCGGCTTCACTTGGGCTCATGTTTAAGCCACTTATCGACCATGTCTTTTGTAAAATCAACCTTGCAATCACTTAGCCTCTGCAACTTGACACACCCTTTTACCATGGAAAGAACATCCCTTTGAGTGCCCTTGACCAGTTTTGCCACCTCACATTGAGCATAGGAATGTCCCGTCCTAAGAACTAAAGCACCTGCATTTTTGACACTCATTATTTCCAATGTACTAAAGCATTATTTTATTTTTTTCAAGCTTCATATAAAAGAAAAAGACAAAAAAATTACATACTCCAAAAAGAGTGGGAACGAGACATTATTTCCATATTTGATGGCAGCTAGAGTCAGTTGTGTCACCCTTGAACAAAGCACTCAAAAGAAAGTCTTTCCTCCATTAGGGTGGGCTTTAGTTTGACTTAGGAGAGCCTTAACCTTGTTATCAAGTCAATCCTCCTTTGATTGTTTACCTCTTTTATGTTGAGTTGTACTTGCACCTTTTGGCCTTGAGCCAGATTCACTTGGACTCGTGTTTAAGCCACTTATCAACCATGTCTTTTGTAAAATAAACCTTGCAATCACGTAGCCTCTGCAACTTGACACACCCTTTTATTGTGGAAAGAACATCCCTTTGAGTGTCCTTGACCAGTTTCACCACCTTGCATTGAGCATAGGAATGTTCCCCTCCTAGGAACTAGAGCACCTGCTTTTTTAACACTCATTCTTTCCATTGTACTATAGCATTCTTTTATTTTTTTTCAAGCTTCATATAAAAGAAAAAGACAAAAAAATTATATATTCCAAAAAGAGTGGGAACGGGACATTATTTCCATATTTGATGGCAACTAGAATCAGTTGTGTCGCCCTTGAAGAAATCACTCAAAAGAAAGTCTTTCCTCCATTGGGGTGGGATTTAGTTTGACTTAGGAGAGCCTTAACTTTATTATCGAGTCAGTCCTCCTCCGATTGATTACCTCTTTTATCTTGAGTTGTACTTCTGCATTGTATATTGACTACTTGCACCTTTTGGCCTTGAGTTGACTTCACTTGGACTCGTGTTTAAGCCACTTATTGACCATGTCTTCAGCAAAATCAACCTTGCAATCACTTAGCCTCTACAACTTGACACACCCTTTTACTGTGGAAAGACCATCCCTTTGAGTGTCCTTGACTAGTTTTGCCACCTTGCATTGAGCATAGGAATGTTCCCCTCCCAGGAACTGGAGCATATTCTTGTTTGACACTCGTTCTTTCCACTGTATTATAGCATTCTTATATTGTTTTTCAAGATTCATATAAAATAAAAAGACAAAAAATTATAAATTCCAATAAGAGCGAGAACGAGATATTATTTCCATATTTGATGGCATCTAGAGTCAGTTGTGTCACCTTGAACAAAGCACCCAAAAGAAAGTCTTTCCTCCATTGGGGTGGGATTTAGTTTGACTTAGGAGAGCCTTAACCTTGTTATCGAGTTAGTCCTCCTTTGGTTGGTTACCTCTTCCAATCATATGGAGAGTTTGCTTATGCCTCCTACATGAAAAACTTATAAAAAATTATCATATGCTACCATGTAGTCACAGTTGAGTCGTGCTTTTTGTTCAAGGGATGTAAACTTGAGTCGGTCTCTTGACCTATTTTTCAGTCAGCCATCCCTGGTTGTCAGTGTCATGTTCATTATCACATCCGTTTTATTGGTCCTTTGCTCGTGCCGGTTTGAGAAGGTCACCATTGACTTCTTATTGGCGGGTCTTGTCCTTATCGACTACAACAAATTTCTCTTAGGGCATATCTAGAGCCGCAACCTGGCCCTATTTTCATTATTGATAGGTCACCTTATGCTCAACATCGATCCGTATCATGGGTCTTTGACTAGGTGTTTTCCCTTGTATTCAGCATTAAATTTTATTATCACACATTGTGATTTATGTAGTGCCTTGGTTTCCATTTGACCCAATTGGTGGATTCCACGCCTCTGTGTCAACTTTCATTATTGGTTGGTTTAGAGGGTTTCTATCATGTGCTAGACACATCTTGTGTATGCCAGAAACATGCTTGGGTTGAGTTACTACATCATTATTCATCTGAATCCTTCCACATTATTGGTCTATGGGTTACATGCACTAGATTGATGAAGGATGCCTTAATGCCTTCCTTCTAGCAGATCTTTTCCCATCGACTTCAGATCATTGCTCTGGGAAAGGGATCTAGAGTCCATTTGGCAGTACCTTAGGGTTTGCAGTCATCAATGGTAGATTCCTTCACTATCAACAGTGGGAAAACATCAATGTCTCCTAATTGATAGATTCTTTCGAGTGTTCGACTACATCTCATTTATTCACACTTGTTAGATTGTACTGAGTACCTTGACTCTTATCATCATTATCGATGAGTAGTATCGCATTTTTTAATGATATACATGAATGACCAGTAATCAAACGATTTATCACATGGTCGACTTCATATCATTCATTCCCATTGTGTAGAAATGTACCATGACGGTCGGTGAAGACGTTAGGTTTGCATCAGCATGTCTTGGTTCACTTGTCAGTTGCTTCTGTTTCTGCTAGTTGACACCATCAACATTATATATTGTAGTTCCTTACAGCAACATCTTATATGCTAGCACCCGAGTTGCAGTGTATTACCATTTATTCCATCATGTTCACTTAGTACTATTTGGATTAGTTTCTTGACTTTAGTGATCAACTTCATATTTTAGCATCATTAACCAACTCTTTATATGTGATATTCAAACATGAACTTTCTTGATTATGATTAGATGATCCATTATGTATTTTTAGTTCCTTTATACTTATAAGCATATTGGATCCACTTTTTTACTTGACATGCAGACATACTTTAGTATTTCTGAGCATGGGTATGCTTGCCTCAGACAACAGTTTCTTTTTGATCTCTTTTGTTGGCTTGGTAGGCTAAATTCTGGTGAACTCCTCCTCGGTCTCGGCATGATTCTTTCAATACACTTAATGCATTTCAGCCATTGTGTACCCCTTTTGACCTCATATATTAGGGGGCATTTGTTATAGCACCATTTACCACTCTTGGTAGATCTGATGCTTTGATTATGGCCTAGGGCAACCCTTCCTTCCAGACTTGGTCCAAAATCTAAAAAACAGTGTATTATTCCCTATATGTTACTTTTCCCTATGATAAAAGCATGTACACACGGGTTAGCATATATCCAACCTGCGTACATATGTTAAAACACATAATAAAATTAAAATCCTTAATTTCAGACAGAGTTCATGGGTTTTACTTGTTACTCACCTCCTATTTCCCGTGGCCCAGCTATTTCCCAACTAAAAAAACTAATTTGGAGAAGTATAAATAAACCTCCATGGGAAGGCCTTAAGGGAGAAGATATGAGATATTGATACTATAGTGAGATTATCCCTGATTGAGTTTGATGAATCCCTCTACCTCCTACACTCCTCAAAGCTCCAGGAAATCCTTGTCTCCTTGTTATAGATATCCTCCATCTTGTTTGATATATCCTTATATCGGTGATGGAGGAAGATTGTTGAAGGCCGAGAAAGGACAGATCTGGAAGATGGTTCCACTTGGAGTCGGAGAAGGACTTGGGTCATATTTCTACACTTTACTTGTAGCTAACTTCAATAAAAGGAATGTTGTTCTGTTTCCAATGTTAAATATGTTTATACATCAAGTTTTGTTGTAATTCATTTATGAATGTTATATTGATGTATAATTAGTCATTCATTTCTATGATTTAAAGTTAATAACATGAACATGCTTTATGTTTCTATTATTGTGTATGTTCCATTTGAATGATTTTCAGGCTTCAAGAACATCGGGAGAAGCTGAGGGTTTGCACCCCACGGGATCTACCTAAATGAAGGACATCCAAGTAAGGACACACCTATACTTTGTTTATTTCTTGAGCATTTCTTATTGTGGTTTGCCCTCTGCTCTGTTGGGGTTCTCAACCCAAAGCCCTATTGTGGTTTCACCTACAACATTGATGAGGATACTGTATATGCCCTATGCATCTTGCTAGTTAGTGTTGGAGTTGTAATGAGGGGAATCTCGTTCCAATCATCTAGTTGATATATGACTAATTGCATCGGCGGGACTGACTCAACTACTTGAGATGAAGAGGTGAGTTTCTAAATTGTTATGTTGCGCCTAAAATGACGTCTCACTTTGATTAGTTTGTCCCAATTAGGAGGAGACATCGAGGGCGCACTCTTGTAATTAGTAATCATCACCACGAGTGGATATCTGATTTGATACCTAGTGGTAGGAAGATCTTGGATAATTTTGTTTATTCTTGCCAAGATAGTAAAATCTTCATAGAGGGCATTAACAACCCTAGCAGAGGAAACTGATTCCTCTCTTAACATGTCCAAGCAACCTAGATCATGTTTCGTTGCCTTCTATTGATCAAAGATTCTTTGTGAGGAGATTTCCCAGTCTTCTTCATTCTAGAATGACGACACACCAATTCTTCCCCAATAGTTCCACTCGATTCTGAAATCATTTATTTCCCTGATTTCTATATCAAACTCATCTCTCATGGCCTACATGGTGACTTGTTTCTCTTTTAGCATATATAAGGAGAAAATACATTCATCCCTAACTGACAGTTCAAGTTCTATTAAAGTTTTGTCCTCCAAAGTGTTAACTAGATCAATGATGGCATTGAGGTCTTCTATCCTTTTCTCCAGGACCTTGGTTGTAGATTTTTCCTCTAGGCTGGCATTTTATATTAGTCCCTTTTTACATTATGAAAGAATTCTCACTTATGCGTCAACTATAGTGATCTTTTACCATACTTGCCTCCAAATTTTTTCTTTGGCTTGCATTATAACTTTCTTCCTAGTGGCCGTGACACAAGCAACTTCATCGAGATTGTTTATCTGATTAGTTCTATCTCTTAGTGTAGCTTGGATCTCTCATTCTCTTCTTTCTTTTACCCTACAGCCACATTATCCTGTGTTCATCTCTTGTGATTTCTTCTTTGGTTGTCTGCAACTCTTGCTCGAACTGGATGATTTTGATATGTAAGAATTTGGGATCTTCTGATTCAGCCATTTGGGCTGAGCTAAGATCTTTATTGATTGAAGCCTTATATTAAGCCAAGAGCTCCAAGTGTCATTCTTCCTTCTCATGTGATTTTGTTTTCACTGCCCATAGCTACTTGAGGGTTTTCTTATGCTCTTCTTCCTTGAGTCGCATAATAGTTTCCATTTCCTGAAGACGATGCTTGACCTCTTCCTTCCTTTCGAATGCTTGTGTAAGAACATGGGGGTCATTGTCTAGGATTTTCAAGATTGTATGAAGAGCTTTTATCTATTTTCCCTTTTCCTCGAGTAGCTTCTTCAAAGGGGAAGTTCCTTTAGGGTTCTCGGATTTTTGAACGACAACCTCTTCCAGTTCCTTGATTTGATTAGTTTTGTTGCACAATGCCATACAAGCTATGTTTAGCTATTGATAATTTTTTCCAACATAACTTGCATCTTTGTATTCCCTGCTATGGAGTTGAGAAGTTTGCAAGATACTATCTCACTTGCTTGTCGGTGTAAGTTAATCACATCCATGTCTGACACTTTTCCTAGATTAATAGTCAGAGAATATGTTAGGGATCCAACCATTTGTTGCTTTCCCCCATCTTAGGTTGCAACACTATAAGATTCAAGAAATTTGTCTCGAAATCAGCCATTGATATAAAATGGGGCCTGTTAGCACCTAAATCCCCCTTAAGCTGAAAGAAGGCAAAATTCAGGGTAACCACAAACCACGCTCAGTTTGGTAGCTAGCCCTACCAGAACAGGAGAGGGCTCTCTCCGAATCACACTCAGTGAATAGATAAACAAAAAGGCCTGAGATGACTTACAGTGAACTATTTATCTTAGGCTAGTAAGTGAATATGAATACAAGAAGTGATTTTTATGAATGGCTATGTTTCTAGGATGTTCTAATGGACCTCAATGAACAGAGAACTTAATACAAAGGCATGGATTACTTCGTGAGGCAAGATAGGCAGAAAGCCTAGCAATTTAGTTTAAGACAGTGTGGAATGGAGAGATTAAGAAAGAGGGTGAAAAGGGCATGGACAACATGAATCCTTTTCAATAGAAGAATGAACACTAAACATGAAATTTTCCCATAGGCAGAGCAATAAAATTGAATTCTACCTTAGCTAACTTAGAAAATTTCACTGGAAATGAATATGAAATGAAATATGAAACATAACAAGATACATATGAAACATAAGAGACACATTTTCTACACACAACCACATGAATCTCATGAAATAGAGCCACTGCCTTTCATTAATCCTCTGTAAAAAATATACAATGCAGAAACAGAGTTTCTTTCCCATAGTCTCCCAGAAGTTACAATCAAACCAACCCTTTGCAAGTGGTTTGCGTACAATATATAGAATATGCCATGAAGAGATAGAATGCCCAAGGGTTGGGGAGTTACTCGAATCATTACAAAATGAAGGTGGAGAGCCAAACATCAGCTACAGGTGCAGCGCCACAAACATGACAAATGGCTTGGGTGGCCCTTTGTCTTCCTTTGCCACTTGGATAACTGACCATTTGGAGTGAAAATACTTTTAAAACCACCTTAGGTGCCAAAAAACGGAAGTGCATATGAGTGGGCCCACTTACAAAAAGTCGGGAAGCGAAATTTCACGAAACAGAGGCATTCTGGGCCTTTTTCCTATATGCGTCGCGCCCCTTTCTATATGTGTCGCGCCACTTCGAGGCTAGTTTGGAGGCACTTTCCGGAGTCCAAAATGTTCCCAAGTGTGATTGTTGGAAAGCTTGTCTTGTCTACTTTCCAACCCAAGTGGAATTTTTGAATTGGGAGCTCATTTGCCCCTCCAAATCTTCATTCTCCCAAGACTGCTTCCTGTGTGTCAAAATAGGGGTAGTGAGGCCATTTTTTGGGTGTTTTTGACCTCTTAGAGACTCAAATCATGCCCAAATTCCTTTCTCCTAGTGCCAGTAGTCATGATTTTTCATGATGAATCCAAAAATGCAAACCATTCCTCATTTGGAGCTCCCAATCCTACGCGTCGCGCCGGTGGCGCGACGCGTATAGAGAAAAAACCTGTGTTTGTGCCAAAAAATTTTCATGCAACCAAAATTGTCCCAAATTTCTTGAAATTTGGGCTGGAGGTTATCTATGGAGTGCTATGACGTGCCAAGGAAGCTTCAGCCAAGATTTGAAGTCGATCCTTCTCTTTTTCCTCTTTTGTTGCTCTGCTCAATTTGGCCTTCAAGCTCCTTATTCGGGCCTTTTCGCTCATGTTCCGTGCCCTGTAATGGCAAGCCATCCTCCTCAATATGGTTTTGTCCCTGTTTTCCTTCTCTAGTAGTCTCTCCAAGTGTAGATTGACCTGATCTAATGAAGACTCACAGTCGCTGTTGATCTCTTGCTCCAAGGTAGTGAGCTCGATCCTCCTCTGCTGAACTTGCCGATTTTCACGGATGCTTTGCAGCTCCATGATCGTCTGTTGGTCCTCAAGCTATTTGTTTCTATGTTCCAGATACTTGATGACCCATATAGCTCTCTCCATATTGAGTATCAAGTCTTGTATCTCTGAGTCCTGCTCCTGAATGGTCATCCTAAGTTTGGCATTCTCCACATCTGCATCATCATCATGTTTGCCACTCTTGTGATGTCTCCTGGGAGCCTACTCTTCCGAGGATGAGTCACTTTGTATCTCCATCTCATACTCTAATGAATGCTATGATGCCATGACTGCTATACAAAATACCCTGAAGACAAGATGACTATTGTGTATGAACTGTGCTTGAACTGCCCTTTTTGATGTGTTGAAATCTGCCACCAAGGGGAAAATGCAACAAGGGGCTGCTAGGAAGGGGAATAATATGAAGGGATTAGGGACTATGAGGAGGGATTTTATTTAGGGAGTATGGATTTTAGGAGATTTTATATAGGGTAGGGTTTGGGGTGTTAGGAAAATTTATATGGGGTAGGGTTTGGGGTTTTACCTTTGACAAATGTGAGGAGGGGATAGGGAATATGATTTTAGTAGCATTTTAGGATAGGGAGAAATGGAAAAAGTAGAATAGGGAAGAAGGGAATAAGGGAAAGAAGGAAAAATGAAAATGGAGGAAAAACCTTGGCATCAACACAATGAGTTTGTAACACTAACAACATTTTCCTTGATGATTTTAGGTGGTAGGGTCTAAGAGTTTTTGTGCAACCATAAGCCACCATGAACTATCATCATACTAACATAAAAATGGATGAAACACTGAGAGATTGACCCCACCTGGAAAATTCAAGGGATTGAAGGCAATTGGTTGCAAATTCTGAGAAAAATCAGCCTTGGCAGCTCTATGCACCGCGCCTTCCATGTGCGCCACGCCAGTGTAATTTTACACTGGAAAATCTCCCTCTGTGCGACGTGCTCTCTCTGTGCGTCGCTCCCTTTTCCAGGTGACTTTTGGAGGCCTTCCCGGTGTCTAAATTAAGTTCAGGATAACTTTTTGGAAAGTTATTTGAGTCTACTTTCCAACCCAACCAGAATCTTTCAATTTGGAGTTCATTTACCCTATCAAAAATCAAATCTCCCAAGACTGGTCAAAATGTGCCAAATGAGGCTGCCTCAAGGCAGAGTGCTGTTGTGGTCAACTTTGAAATGTCGTACTCAACCCCAAATTGAGCTCATGATAGCTCCTTGGAAAGATATTTGTATCAAGTTATCATTTGGATCATCAAGAAAGTCATTTGGCCAACCAAGCTAGGAGAAAACTTGATTTTCCCAAGGTCACTCCAGAGGTGCATCAATTCTCCCAAGGAAATTGTATTTTTGACATTTCTTTAAAACCATGACACCTGTGTAAAAAGTGAAGAAGGTATTTCTTCTTTGGTCTATTGTGGAAAAAAACCTCTCTCCAGTTTTCCAAATTCATCTTTCCTGGCTGAGAAACATCATTTGAGTGAAACCTACCCCGATGTGGGGAACAAGAGATTTGTTGAAATGAAGTGAAATGAAGGGGATAGGGAGCTTCTATATTCTTGAGAAAATTTTGGGAAGTATGGAGGGATGTTAGGAAGTAAGGGAAAGTGGAAGCTTAGAAATTGAGTGAAGGGAAGGGGTCCAAAAAGGAAAAACACAGGCCTAGCCCAGAAAATTGGCAAGTTGTAGCAAGAAACTAGGGTTTGTGCGAAAATGAGGAATTTGGGGGATCTCAGTGATGGGAAGTGTTTGATAAGGTATTTTAAGGATAGGGGAAGGTGTATGAACATCAGGATACGAGTTTTTTCGATGATTTGACCATCCAAGAGAAATTAGCTTCAAAACCCTAGGAGAGGGAAATGACCTTACTTAGGCGCAACTGAAGCATGAACAAGGTGTAAAATGACCCAGTGGAACTTGACATGATAATGACAACCCTCTGAATGATGGTACACTCAATTGAATGGTGACATGGACCGACATTTGGACAACTTTGGAAGGAGTACAAGCAAACCCTAGACCTAATGCCTAGTGACCAAATTTTGCTTGAAGACTCACTGAAATGACAAAATTCGACCTTGACACCTTAAAATTCGACCTTTGATCACTAGAGGAAGGCTGCAAAGGCTGACACTAACATTGACTCCAATGGGGGATGGTAGCTCCTTGGAGGTGCCAAGAACTGCAGATCTTTGGGTGAGTAGACAGTGCCTTCGTCCATTGGGCTATGGAGTCATTGTTTCGATAAACCACACAAGACTCTGACTCATTTATTGACTGAAACCTGAATCATACTAACTTAATTATGGAACCAACATGACTGAAAAAACTGACTCAATGCAAAAGGAAATGACTCATGACTGAATTAACTAAAACAAGAACTTACGAAACTTGTTTCAAATCATGATGACAGCCACTTGCGTACTAATGCAATATGTACAATCATGTGTAATGTGTCTTCCAATGTAACCAATCAAGTAGATGCCTCCTTGATTGATTCTCCTGATCAGATCTTCTGGTCAACAATATATACTGGTAACTGGGCCTCCAAAAACATAATTTACCATGATCTCCTTCATCACTGAATACTGCAATAATGACCTTCACTGATGTCTGCAACAAATTTTCCATTGGATCATGAAGAATATAAGGTCTTTCCTCCTACTGAAGAAACAAGGTGTCATTTTCTTGTGATGCTGACCTCTTTTCATAAATGAGAGTAGGTTCCTAGTCTTCAAACATTTCTGAACAAGTAGATGAGCAAATTTCCTCTTCAAAAAACATTTCAAAACATGAGACATATGAGGACGAATCTCAAAGAGAATCCTGAATGGTCTGGTTTGCTGAAGTCTGGATATATTGTAGATCATCTTCATATGATATGATAGCCAGATTTTCTTTACACTCATCAATCATGAGAAAAGAAACTTCAAATGATTCTTGAAACCCAACACAATCATTTATATCATCTACCATAAATTCACTCAGATCTTTTTCACTTACTTGAACAAAATTCTCATCTTGTTGTTCATGAGCTGACTGGACTACCTCTTTATGAAGGCTTTGTTCTGATGACATGAGAACATTTGGATTCAAAACTTTGTTTTCTTCATTCCAGGTGATTTTAACTACATAACTGTCTTTCATGGGACTTAGTACAAGGTTTTCTCGGTCATCACAATATGAATCTACATCTGAAATGGTTGTCTTGACATTATCACATTCTAGAATTAGAACTGGACTTCCTTGCATGTTGTCCTCTTCTATGGACAGATCTGAACTGACCCTTTTTCTTTCATCACTTTCAGTCATATGGACATCTTCAATCTGCTGATCTATAAAGTTGTTCACCGGACTGTCATCCTTTTCAAAAGAGGAAGAAGTTTCACCAACACTTTCTTGACCATGTGTGCGCTGCAGATCTGCTTTAGCTTGAGCTGGAACATGACCATGCAAGAGTTGATCTATCTCGTCTTCAGACAAAGGAGATAAGTCCTTTTGTTTCCTTTTTCTCAAACACTGATTGTCTTCAATATTTTCAAGTGAAAGAGAATATAAATTTTCCTCATACTGCTAATCCATTTCATGTAATTCATGTTGACTGTCAAGATGCAAAATTCCTTCATTTTCCACCGTACAAAGATCTTGATTCTGCTGCAAAGTTTCCTGAGCATCTTGATGGGACTCCTCTAGTTTCTCTTCATGTTGCTGAAATGGATTTCTCATATAGGGCTTCCATGATCTCATCATCCATAAAATTATCATCCTCATAGTATTTTTCAAGGCTTTCAATAAAAGTAGAAGCATGTTTGCAATAGTCATGAACTAGATTCAATGATGGATAAGAGTCTTTATATCTTTGAATGAACAGGGCATGAAAATCCTTTAAACAGTAAATACAAGTAGGCGGAAAAATTTCATACCAAGATTGGGCTTCACCTTCTAGAGTGGTCAGGAATATCTTTATTAAACAATCTTCAGGAAAATCAACCTTCAACTTGCGAATATGCATGTGAAATCGAACTAGATGTAAAGCATCATCCTTCTTACCATCATCTTTAAACGTAGGCAGATTCCTTGACCAATCTACCTTAGGAATTTTATTTGGAAAACTTGGAATGTGATCTCGGCTCATGGGAGCATATCTTCTTGCAATCCACTCCATTTTAAAAAATCTCAAAGCTACTGATCCCTCTACAGTGGAGTCACCATGAAGCACTAGTTGCTGGATTCTTCAGTGAAAGGAGTCACCAGGTGAATGATTTCAGCCGTATTCTTATGTCTGATCATTGTTCACCATCAACCATCAGATCTAAACGTGAGATATGTCTTGGGGCAAGACAATCTACAAGCAAACCATTTTTCCCCAACGGAGTTGCCAATATGTTATCACCTAAATCCACCTTAGGCTGAAAGAAGGCAAAATTCAGGGTAACCACAAACCACGCTCAGTCTGGTAGCTAGCCCTACCAGAACAAGAGAGGGCTCTCTTTGAGTCACACTCAGTGAATAGATAAATGAAAAGGCTTGAGATGACTTACAGTGAACTATTTATCTTAGGCTAGTAAGTGAATATGAATACAAGAAGTTATTTTTATGAATGGCTGTGTTTCTGGGATGTTATGGGACCAATGGACCTCAATGAACAGAGAACTTAATACAAAGGCACGGATTACTTCGTGAGGAAAGATAGGCGGAAAGCCTAGAAATTTAGTTTAAGACAGTGCGAAATGGAGAGATTGAGTAAGATGGTGAAAAGGGCATGGACAATATGAATCCTTTTCAATAGAAGAATGAACACTGAACATGAAATTTTCCCACAGGCAGAGCAATAAAATTGAATTCTTCCTTAGCTAACTTAGAAAACTTCACTGGAAATGAATATGAAATTAAATATGAAACATAACAAGATATATATGAAACATAAGAGACACATTTGCTACACTCACAACCACGTGAATCTCATGAAACAGAGCCACTACCTTTCGTTAATCCTCTATAAAAAATATATAATGCAGAAACAAAGTTTCTTTCCCACAGTCTCCCAGAAGTTACAAGCCAACCAACCCTTTGCAAATGGTTTGCATACAATATATAGAATGTGCCATGAAGAGATAGAATACCGAAGGGTTGGGGAGTTACTCGAATTATTACAAAATGAAGGTGGAGAGCCAAACATCAGCTACAGGTGCAACGCCACAAACATGACAAATGACTTGGGTTGCCCTTTGCCTTCCTTTGCCACTTGGATAACTGACCATCTAGAGTGAAAATACTTTTAAAACCGCCTTAGGTGCCGAAAAACTGAAGTGCATATGAGTGGGCCCACTTACAAAAAATCGGGAAGCGAAATTTTGCGAAACAAAGGCATTCGGGGCCTTTTTTCCTATATGTGTCGCGCCCCTTTCTATATGCATCGCGCCAATTTGAGGCACTTTCCGAAGTCTAAAATGTGCCCAAGTGTGCTTGTTGGAAAGCCTGTTCTGTCTACTTTCCAACCCAAATAGAATTTTTTAATTTGGAGCTCATTTTCCCCTCCAAATCTTCATTCTCCCAAGATTGCTTCCTGTGTGTCAAAATAGGGGCAGTGAAGCCATTTTTTGGGTGTTTTTGACCTCTTGGAGACTCAAATCATGCCCAAATTTCTTGCTCCTAGTGCCAGTAGTCAAGATTTCTCATGATGAATCCAAAAATGCAAACCATTCCTCATTTGGAGCTCCCAATCCTACGCGTCGTGCGAAAAAATCTGTGTTTGTGCTAAAAAATTCTCATGCGACCAAAATTGTCCCAAATTTCTTGAAATTTGGGCTGGAGGTTCTCTATGGAATGCTATGACGTGCCAAGGAAGCTTCAGCCAAGATTCAAAGCCGATCTTGCTCTTTTTACTCTTTTGTTGCTCTGCTCAACTTGGCCTTCAAGCTCCTTATTCGGGCCTTTGCGCTCATGTTCCGTGCCCTGTAATGACAAGCCATCCTCCTCAATATGGTTTTGTCCCTGTTTTCCTTCTCCAACAATCTCTCCAAGTGTATATTGACCCGATCTAACCAAGACTCACTGTCGTTGTTGATCTCTTGCTCTAAGGTAGTGAGCTCGATCCTCCTCTGCTGGGCAGCTTTCCGATTTTCACGGATGCTTTGCAGCTCCATGATCGTTTGTTGGTCCTCAAGCTATTTGTTTCTATGTTCTAGATACTTGATGACCCATCTAGCTCTCTCCATATTGAGTATCAAGTCTTGTATCTCCGAGTCCTGCTCCGGAATGGTCATCCTAAGTTTGGCTCTCTCCACATCTACATCATCATCATGTTTGCCACTCTTGTGATGTCTCCTAGGAGCTTGCTCTTCCGAGGATGAGTCACTTTGTGTCTCCATCTCATACTCTGATGAATGCTGTGATGCCATGATTTCTATACAAAATACCCTAAAGACAAGATGACTGCTATGTATGAACTGAGCTTGAACTGCGCTTTTTGATGTGTTGAAATCTGCCACCAAGGGGAAATTGCAACAAGGGGCTGCTAGGAAGGGGAATAATATGAAGGGATTAGGGACTATGAGGAGGGATTTTATTTAGGGAGTAGGGAGTTTAGGAGATTTTATATAGGGTAGGGTTTGGGGTGTTAGGAAAATTTATATGGGGTAGGGTTTGGGTTTTACCTTTGACAAATGTGAGGAGGGGATAGGGAATAGGATTTTAGTAGCATTTTAGGATAGGGAGAAATGGAAAAAGTAGAATAGGGAAGAAGGGAATGAGGGAAAGAAGGAAAAATGAAAATGGAGGAAGAACCTTGGCACCAACACAATGAGTTTGTAACCCTAACAACATTTGCTTTGATGATTTCAGGTGGTAGGGTCGTAGAGTTTTGGTGCAACCATAAGCTTCCATGAACTATCATCATACTAACATAAAAATGGATGAAACACTGAGAGATTGACCCCACTTGGAAAATTCAAGGGATTGAAGGAAATTGGTTGCAAATTCTGAGCAAAATCAGCCTTGGTAGCTCTATGCGCTGCGCCTTCCATGTGCGCCGCACCAGTGTAATTTTACACTGGAAAATCTCCCTCTATGCGTCGCGCTCTCTATGTGCATCGCGCCCTTTTCCATGTGACTTTTTGTAGGTTTTAACTCTGTACAGAAATTACCTGCTACGAATTCTAAATCACAGGAAAAATAAAAATGCGAGTGTATAACACATAAAACACATATACCAAGAGATTTCCCACTGGATCCAAAAACCGGGACTACCAGTTTGATTTTTCATTATATTCCTTTCAATGTTACAATACATATTTATACATGCCGAAGCATCCAATACCATGGATCGAAAACCATCGCGTCCAAAACCATAGGTAGGTTAACCCAGCCTAATATAGGGTCCAAAAAAAAAATTCCCGGAGCGCTGCCGTGGACCCCGTAGAGGGGGGCTACCTACCCCCCTCAAACCCCCCGGACAGGGGGGGCTACCTCCCTCCCTGTGACCCCCCCGCTACGCAATCGACGCAACGAAGTGGGGCCTCTGCCCCCCCTCTAACCCCTCGGTTCACTACGTAGGTTACTCATGGAAAGAATATAACACAACCAAAAAATCTCCCCTTGTTGTTTTCTTTCCACAGGGCATCACATGAGAGCTTAGTCATTTTTCCAGCCCTGAAATGCCCATTTTTTCTCTACACCAAGAGAAATTCTCAAAGCTCACAGATTTAGTCAATGCATCTACAATATTATTCAAAGTGTCCACCTTTACCAGCAACACCTTTTTGTCTTCTATGATATCCTTCACAAAGTGATACTGAACATCAATGTGCTTTGTCTTTGAATGATAAGCATGGTTTTTTGCCAAGAAAATTGCACTTTGGTTGTCACAGTCTATCCTTATAGCTCCCTGTACTAACCCCATACTTGAACACAATCTCTGTAACCAAACTGCTTCCTTTCTTGCATGATTGGCTGCCATGTATTCTGCCTCTGTAGTTGATAGTGCCACTACAAATTATTTCTTACTCATCCAACTGACTGCACCTCCAAATAGGTTAAACACATACCTACTTGTATATCTTCTTTGATCCAGATCTCCAGCCCAGTCTGCATCAACAAAGCCACGAATATCCAACACTCTATCCAATCCTAGTCTTCCTTGGTAGCACAAACCATAATCACTACTGCCACGCAAATACCTAAAAACCCGCTTCACTGCTATCCAGTGCTCCTTCCCTGGTTTTGACATAAACCTGCTCAATACTCCCATTGCATGTGCAATGTCTGGTCTAGTACAGACCATTGCATACATCAAGCTACCGACTGCACTTGCATATGGAACACGGGACATGTCCTCTTCCTCTTCTTGTGTCTTGGGACACTATTCAACAGATAACCTCACACCTACAGGAATAGGAACCTTCACCGGTTTTACTATCCTACATATTAAACCTCTGCAGTATTGTCTCGACATACTTCCTCTGGTTTAACCAGAGCTTCCTCTTTGCCCGATCTCTTTTAATTTCCATGCCCAAAATATAGTTTGCAGCACCGAGATCTTTCATGTCGAATTTGGAGGACAATTGGGTCTTCAAATCCTGGATAATTTCTTTGTCATTTCCAACCAGCAACATATCATCCACATACAAGACCAGATAAATAACACGGTCACCAATTAATTTAAAATACACCCAGTGATCTGCTTTGCTTCTGGTGAAGCCAAGTCCCCGTATAAATGTATCAAATTTCTGATACCACATCCTTGGTGACTGTTTTAACCCATACAAAGACTTCTTTAACTTGCATACTAGTTCTTTCTTACCCTTCACCGCAAAGCCTCCTTCAGGTTGCTTCATGTAGATTTCTCTTCCAAATCCCCGTGAAGAAACGTTGTCTTCACACCCATCTGTTCTACCTCAAAATCAAAAGCAGCAACAACAGATAAAAGTAATCTAATAGAAGTTACCTTGGCAACAAGAGAAAAAATATCACCAAAATCAATTCCCGCACCTGGGAATAACCTTTTGCTACCAACTGAGATTTGTATTTCTCCACCTTCCCTTCTGCATTTGTCTTCTTCTTGAACACCCATTTGCTGCCAATGGGTTTCCTTCCAGCCGGCAACTCCACCAGTTCCCAAGCCTCATTTTTGTGCAAAGATGCCATTTCATCAACCATGGCCTCTTTCCAGAGTTTGCCATTCTCTGAATCTACTGCTTCTTTCATAGTTCTGGGGTCATCATCAGTAATAGATAAAACAAAATTTGAACAGAAAGCAGATGGACTATACCTTTTTGGTTGCCTTCTTTCTCTAATTGATCTTCTCACACCCGGAGTTTGTGGCTCTTCATCTTCTAATTCCTTTTCCACTATAGAGTCTGATTCTTCCTCCTTTAGCTCAAACTCTATCTTCTCAGGTTCCTTTGGTTGAACTTCATGTTTAATAACATCTTTCACCTCTCTGAACACCACATCTCGGCTGTACACAACCTTCATTGTTACTGGGTTCCAAAACTTATAGCCCTTTAAACTATCCTTATACCCAATAAAGATGCACTTTTCAGATTTACTATCCAACTTGGTTCGTTTCTCCTTTGGAACATGTACATATGCATCACATCAAAATACCCTTAGATGTGAAAGAGAGGGTTTCTTACCAGTCCATACCTCTTGTGGAGTTTTATCCTCTAATGCTGATGAAGGTGACCTGTTGACCAGGTAACATGCAGTATCCACCACCTCTGCCCAGAATTCATGTCCTAACCTGGCACCACTGAGCATGTTTTTTTCCTTTTCCATCAACGTGTTGTTCATTCTTTCTGCAACTCCATTTTGCTGAGGTGTATATGGAGTAGTGTTCTGTCGCGCTATACCACAATTCTTACAGAATTCTTCAAATTCCTTGCTGTAAAACTCTCCACCATTATCTGTCCTTAGCACCTTTATCTTCTTCTCTGTCTGATTTTCACGAGAGCCTTATATTCTTTAAACCTGTCAAAGACTTTAGATTTCTTCTTAAGGAAATATATCCATGTATTCCTTGAGAAGTCATCTTTAAATGATACATAGTACACAGACTTACCCAGTGATGGAACCTTCACAGGTCCAAACACATCACTGTGCACAAGCTCTAATATTTGTTTCGCCCTCTTACCACCAGAGGGGAAACTCGCCCGATTTTGTTTCCCATATACACAATTTTCACAGAAATCAAAATCCAGAGAACTATTACTCATACCTTCTACCATACCTTTACCATGAAGTATTCGAAGACCTTTCTCTCCAATATGTCCAAGCTTTTGATGCCACAGCATGGCCTTCTCTTCAGAGACCACTAGATTTTCTGCTCCATTTTCAGGAACCACAGAACTGTTGCACCATCAACAACCGAGCTACCTTGCAGCTTTTACAGAGTTCCAATCCGAACTCCCCGCATCAATACCAGTGCTCCCCAAACCATCTTGCAGGTATCCTTCTCGAACACTGTTTTTACACCTGCATCATCCAACTTGCTTATAGAAATTAGATTTATGGCCAATGCAGGAATATGTAGAACACCCGGAAGTGTTCTAACTCTTCCACCTTGCAACTTCAACTTTACCTTTCCACGACCAACGATTTTAGCCTTCCTGTCATCCCCCAAGAATACATCACCACCATCATATTTCTCATGCTCGCAGAACCACTCTCTATGGGGATTGAAGTGAAAGGATGCACCTGAGTCAATCAACCATGCCTCATGATCTACATGTGTATTTGAAGAAGCCAAGTACACATCCCCACCTTCATCTGAGGTGCTTTTCGCCTCTGCAGAAGGAGTCTCATCAGATCCCTTTCCTTTGTCAGGAGCTTTAGATTTACAGTCCCTTTTGAAGTGGCCTTCCTTTCTGCATTTCCAGCACACCACCTTTACAAGTTTTCCTGGAGATTTAGATCTCCCTCTAGATTTAGATCTTCCACTTGATGACTTATTTTTGTTTCTGTTCTGGGATCATCCTCGTACAGACAAGGCATCACCATTTTGGCTCTCCATATTTTTCCGTCTCATCTCCTCCGCTAACAAGGATGAGACTATTTCATCAAACTGTAAGGCAGTTGCATTGCTACCTATTGCAATAACCAGACTATCCTACGAATCTAGTAGAGAACACAAGAAACTGATGCACTTATCTTTATCTGAAATTTTAATATCAACAGATGCTAACTGACTTACCACAGTATTAAATGCATTCAGATGCTCTGTCATTAAGTCTCCATCTTTCATCCTCAGGTTATAGAACTTGTTTCACAAGAACAGTTTATTTACCAGAGACTTAGATTGGTACAAAGTTCCTAACTTGTCCCACAAAGCCTTTGCCATAGCTTCCCCTGATACATTCAGCAATACTGAATCTGAGACACACAATTTTATTGTGCTTTTTCACTTTCGATCCAACTTCTTCCATTCTTCATCGGACACTCTCGTTGGTTTAGTATCCGGATCTACCACGATCCACTAATCTTTATCAACCAACAGATCCTCCATCTTTAGTTTCCACAACTCAAAACTCTAGCCATTAAATTTCTCGATCTCTATCTTTCCACTGCTCGCCATCTTCTTTCACTACCAGAATCGATCTCGCAGCTCTCCCACTGAACAGGGTCTACCACAGGCCTGAGCGAAGCCCCTCAGCAACAAAGGCGTCCCCTTGAAGCCAAAACAGCTCTGATACCAAATGTAGGTTTTAGTCCCGTACAAAAATTACCTGCATGCGAATTCTAAAACACAGAAAATAAAAAATGCGAGAGCATAACACATAAAACACATACACAAAGATTTTCCCCTGGTTCCCAAATCCGGGACTATCAGCTTGATTTTTTGTTATGTTCCTTTCAATGTTACAATACATATTTATACATGCCGAAGCATCTAATACCATGGACTGAAAACCATCGCGTCCAAAACCATGGACCGAAAACCATCGTGTCCAAAAAACATGTGCGAAAATCATGCACAAAACCATAGGTGGGTCTGCTCAACCTAACATAGGGTTCAAAACCAAAATTTTTCAGGGGCGCTGCCCTAGACCGCATAAAGTGGGTTTATGGGTACACCTCAAACCCCATGTGACCCCCCCCTCTAACCCATGGTTAACTACATGGGCTAGTCGTGGAAAGAATATAACACAACCCAACATTAAGTAATTAAACAAGTAGGTGAAATAAACCAGATAGTGCAGGAAGAATTTCTAAAGGGTTAAAATTAGAAATTTCAACAGTGACCCAATCACACTTTATGTCGCAGCCCTATTGGATACTTTTGCCTAGCATAACATACCCAAACAAATGGCCATGTTGTCACCTACAGTTACGAGGTATAATCTCAGTGGCTAGGTGACTATGTAAGGCCGCCTGTGACCATCCTCCTGTAGTTATGGACAATCACCCTTAACTGCGGATGGGGTCACCTCTAGATCTACAGTTTAGGACAATAGAGAGGAGCCACTTCTTAGGCCTTCTTTACTATGGTTAGGACAGAGACTAGAGCTCCCTTTAGCTGCAGATTGAAGTCTTGTTGACTACGTCCTAGTGCACATTTAAATGTTGTTGTTTGGAGTCTCCTTGAGTTGCCGATAGCACCCTCCTTGATTGTGGCTTAGATCCCTCCATGGACTGCATATACATCTCTTCCTTGGCTACGTCTAGGGAACCAGCGTGTGACACTTGATAAAACTGTGGTTAGGGCTTGTCAAGGCCTCTTCTTTATAGCGAATACATGCCTCCTTTTGCTGCCATGTGTTTCCTTATATAGCGTGAAAGGATATAGTAATATACATTTACTGCGGATTAGATCTCCCTTTGAGGACTACGGCTAGGGCAACTAGAAACCCTCATTAATTGCGGACTAGATGTCATCTTCCTCTACGATTTATATGACTCCATAACAATGTTAAGGTTTTCCCTCCATGAAAGCTTTAAGGTGACAATATTAGGATCTCTCCATGACAGCAATAGGATGTAGCCTTCATGACTGTGTTATGGTCAAGGGCATGCTTTATTGACTGTGCCTTGATCTCAATTAGAACAACAATTAGGGCATCCCTCATTTAGGACAACGTTTGGGCTTCTACTTAACTGTAAGTAGGGCTTCCTCATCTCAGCATTTAGGGCTATTGTAACCAGCATATAAGTCCTTGTTTTACTGCATTCTAGTCCCTCGTTTGATTGCGTCTTAGTCCCTTTCAGAATTATGGTTTAGGGCATGCCAAACCTCTTCTTGGGACAACGTATCCTCTTGGGGACTTCCCCTTCCACTAAAACCCAAAATAGTGGAAAGGAAGAGATCACCAGGTGTGTCTAAAATGACTTGAAGGCCACCTCTATTTGTACTAATATGTGGAGGACAAGTGGGGGTAATTTGGTTGCTGGCCGACCTTGACGAATTGTCACATAACACAAATAAATTTATATCTCCATGAATACATGTCGGAATCGGATGATCTTTAGATCAATCCTACACCTCTTGACAAGAGGAATCCAAGAAAAATATCAACTGCCATAAATAAGAAGACCCACATGGAGTTTGGCCCTAGTTTCCAATTTTAACACTCCCTCTCAACTAGGGAGAACTCCATCAGCTAATCCATTTGCTCGACTTTACTATCTCTGCCATTAATGCAATGCCCTGCACTGCTTTGCTCTGCTGAACTATGAAGAAGAAAAAGTGATCGAGAATGTATCATACCATTCTCTACTGACCCAAAGTTAGTCCCATATAAAAGAGAGTTCTCATACCACTCTCATTGATCTGAAATTAGTTCCAAATAAAGAGATTGTGTCATATCACTCTTACTGATCCGAAATCAGTTCCAATAAATAGAGTGAGTTATATCACTCTTACTGACCCGAAGTCTGTTCCAATTGATCCTAGATCAATATCATCCTAGCATAGGGAGTACAGTAGTTACACGATGCGTCCATTGGTACTACTATGGTCCCTATCCTCATTTCCCTACTCATTAGCCAGATGAGAGGTACTTCCCATGAGTCCCAGACTGCATGGGTAGGATATCTCAGCAGGAGAAGGATGAACCACTTATCTTGCCTACATGTCGCCATGGGGTATCCCAGGGGAAGGCTGAACCACTTACATTGTACACAACAAATCACTAGGGGAAGGCTGAACCACTCATCCAATTGATTGTGTCTCAGCAGGAGAAGGATGAACCACTCACCCTATGGTTGCTCATCACTCCAAGAAGTACCCCCAAGCCCCCCCGAGATCCCAGAACTCAATGTCCATGTTATACAGGGCCTTTAGGAGAGAACCTCTCCACGACTCCTAGTCGTTCTCGAAAAGTCAAGAATTTGACCTTTCTTAGGGGCTTCATTTGGATATCGGCGACCTGTACATCAGTCTCAATACGAAGGAGCCTTCTTGATCCTTGTTGTACCATATCCCAGATATAGTTGTACTTGATGTCTATATGCTTGGATCGATCATAGAACACGAGATTCCTCAACAATCGAATCCCCAAGATCACGATGGTATCCAACATGTGTCCAAACAGCTCACTGAAGAGCTTCCACAACCAGACAACTTCATAGGAGGTTATACTCGGTGATATATTCAGCCTTAGCGGTGCTAAAAAACAACCGTCTTCTGCTTCCTTCTCATCCAGGATATCGAAGTAGAACCCAAAGAGAACCAACACCTAGAAGTGCTCTTGTGATCCTTGACATTTCTTGCCCAGTCAACATCAGAATAATCATCCAACTTCACTTTTTCAGCAGTGTATCTCAATCCATGAGAGTTGTGCCCTGACGATATCTTAAAAGATTCTTGGAATCAATCCAATGAGACTCATCCATTTATGAGCTCAACATGCTAACTGCAAAACATATATCTAGACGGGAGTTCACCAAGAACATCAATGCTAGTACGAGTTTATGGAACTCAGAGGCATTTCCCAAATCAGCTCCGGCATCACTACATCATAACTTCTGAAAGTTAAGCTCCATTGTTAAATTATGGTATGTTCTATCCTTAGAGAAGTTTACTTATCTTTCTTTTATTATCCACAGATTAGCAATCACATGTACATTAAGTAAAGTGCAGATAGAACATTTAAACGATCAACAGAAAACAAGCCAAGACAAGAGACACAAGATGTGGTAGCTAGCCAAGGACAAACCCCAATATGGGGAAACCCTTTGATCAAATCTTCTTTTATCTTCAATAATTCAGCAGAGATAAATAGTACAAGGATCTTATTTATATCAGCAGCAACAAACCCTAGATCAGCCCTAAACTATGGCGGCAAACCCTAGATCGAACTTGTCAGGCGCTCCCACTGAACGCCCAACTCACCAAGTCTACATCGGGGAGTCGTTCACCGTGCACCAGTCCAAGATTTCACCGTGCACCAGTCCAAGACTTCGCAGTGCATCAGTCCAAGGCTTTGTCGTGCACTAGTCCAAGATTTTGCCTTGCACTAGTCCAAGACTTTGCTACGCATCAGTCCAAGACTTCGCTGTGCACCAGTCCAAGACTTCGAATGACCTGTTTCAGCTCACGTGAGAGAGAGAGAGAGTCTTTCTGCGCAGGAGAGAGAAGAGACTCTTTTTCTGCGCAGGAGAGAGAGAGATATGATGAGAAGTGAGTGACCAAATGAGGAGGAGTCATCTTGAATTTATATCCAAACGTTGAAGGTGAATAGATGTGTCTGTTGGACCTATATAAGTCGCTGGCCGACTTTGATAATTTGTCAATAATCAAAATAAATTCATATCTCCATAAATACTTATCGGAATCGGATGATCTTTTGATCAATCCTATACCTCTCGACGAGAGGAATCTAAGAAAAATATTATCAGCCATGAATAAGGTGACCCACATGGAGTTTGGCCCTAGTTGCCAATTTTAACATTCCCTCTCAACTAGGGAGAACTCCATCTGCAATTCGTCTAACCATCGCTAGCATTCATCCATCAAATGCATTGCCTTGTACAGCTTGGCCCCTGCTCTGCTCTGCTCTGCTTGAACTATGAAGAAGAAGAAGTGATCAAGGATGTCTCATACCATCCTCCACTGACCCGAAGTCAGTCTGGAGTGTGTACCACTTTCACTAGTCCCAGACCAGTCCTCTACTGACCCGAAGTCAGTTTCAGAGGGTGTACCGCTCTCATTGTCCTAGACCAGTATCATTGATCCCAGATCAATGGAAGTCATCCTAGCATAGGGAGTACGATAGATACAACGATGTGTCCATTGATAGAACTAATATGGTCCCTATCCTCATTTCTCTGCTCATTGATCAGATGAGAGGTACTTCCCATGAGTCCCAGATTGCATGGGTAGGATGCCTTGGCAGGAGAACTAATCATCCTATCCATAGGAGAACGAATCGTCTTGTCTCGTGGATGCCACGGAGAACTAATCATCTTGGCCTATAGGAGAACGAATCATCCTGTTTCACAATTGCCATGGAGAACGAATCATCCTGGCCCACAGGAGAACTAATCATCTTGTTCCATAGTCGCCACGGGGTGTCAGGGGAAGGTTGAACCTTTTACCCTGTACAAAGTGCACCAACAGGGGATGGTGAGTTACCCTGTGGTAATATGTTGCTCCAAGAAGTACCCTGCGCCCCCTTGGAGCTCTCAGAGCTCAGTACATCATACTTGACCCTCAAAAGAGGGTCTCTGAACGACTCCAAGTCGTTCTCGGAAAGTCAGAAATTTGACCTTTCCTAGGGGCTTTATCAAAATGTCGGCAACTTGTTCATCTGTACCGATATGTTGGAGCCTTATAGCTCCCCGATGCACCATGTCACGAATATAGTGGTACCTGATATCGATATGCTTGGAGCAATCATGGAATACGGGATTCTCTGATAAATGAATCCCGCTCTGGTTGTCACATAGGATCACGATGGTATCCAATATAAATCCAAATAGCTCACTGAAGAGCTTTAGTAAACAGATTGCCTCACAGGAGGCCGTGCTAGCAGCGATGTACTCTGCCTCGGCGGTGCTCAAAGCCACAGACTTTTGCTTCCTGCTCATCCAGGATATTGAAGCAGATCCTAAGAAGAAACAACACCCGAAAGTGCTCTTATGGTCCACCACATTGCCTGCCCAATCAGCATCAGTGTATCCAAGTAGTCTCACATTTCCGGCTGCGTATCTTAACCCATAGTAATTGTGCCACGAAGATATCTCAGCAGATTCTTGGCACCAATCCAATATATGTGGTGAGGTTCAACCATGTGTTGACTGCAAAGCATATATCTGGACGGAAGTTCACTAGGAACATCAATGCTCCGACGAGTTGACGATACTCGGTGGTATTTCGTAAAACAGGTCCAACAGCACTACCGCTTAACTTCTTGAAGTCAAGCTCCATCGGGGTGGTTACGGGCTTGCAGTCCACCATGCCAAATCTCTCTAATATCTTCACCACATGTTTTCCTTGAGATAGGAAAATCTACCCTGGTTTCTGCCACAGACTTCAGTCCTAGGAAATAGTGCATAAGTCCTAGGTCTTTCATCCTGAACTTAGAAGTCAGCGCCCTCTTATATTCGTGAATGTGAGGGTCTGCACCTATTAGAAAGAGGTCGTCAACACATAGCACCAGTATGAGAGGCTTCTCATCTATAACCTTAAAGTAAAGGTTGGGGTCAGCTTCACTCCTAGTGAATCCCAGCTTCATCAAGTAGCTATCGATCCTCTCATACCATGCTCGGGGTGCTTGCTTTAGCCCATAGAGGGCCTTCTTCAACTTGCACACATGAGATTCTCGATCATGAATTTCAAATCCTTCGGGTTGCTCTACATAGACCTCTTCTTTGATCGAACCATGTAAGAACGCAGTCTTGACATCCATCTGATGTAGGTTTCATCCTTGCGAAGCAGCGAGGGCTATGATTGAGCGGATGGTGGTATATCGGGCAACAGGTGCAAATAGCTCGTCATAGTCTATACCTTCCTTTTGGGAGAAACCACGAGCGACAAAACGAGCCTTATACTTTTCTGCACTTCCATCAACTGCATGCTTTATCTTGTAAATCCATTTTGAAGTGACAACTGCCTTGTCCTGGGGTCTGGGGACTACATCCCAAACATCGTTCTTCATAATAGAATCATATTCTCCGGTCATAGCATCCTTCCATACTTGATGCTTGACGGCATATGTGAATGATGAAGGCTCATTTTGAATGATCGTGCTCATGATGGTCAGGTATCCCTGATACTTGTTCGGTTTCTTACTTTCACGGAAGGTTCCTCAGGGTGTTGTGTGTCCTTCAGCATCATCAAGTGTCCCCCTAAGCCATGAAGGCCTCTTCCTTGAAGAGGAGGGCTCAGGCAGAGGAGGATCAATAGGATCCAGGGGTTCTTCCACATCGGGCATTGTCTCCTCTTCTTTTTCTTTCGGTTCCCTAGTGTCAGCTTCTTGAGTGCTCCTCAAAGTAGAAAGATTGTCCACCTTGCTGAGGGCCATATCTTCGTCAAAGGTGACATCATGACTAATCTTGACTTCCCTTTGACCAGCTACATAGATTCTATAGCCCTTAGTGTTTCCACAAAGATTCCTTTCTTTCTAGATGCACCTAATTTATTCCTTTAATCTTTCAGCACATGAAAAATATGCCGGGCTTCCAAAAATTCTAAAATGAGATACGTTAGGTTTCTTACCCATGAACATTTCTTCAGGAGTTTTGGAACCCAATTCTTGATGAGGGCATTGGTTTTGTACATATACAGTGGTGTTCGCAGCTTCGACCCGTAGAAGCTTCAAAAGTCTTTGATCACGAAGCATAGCACAGATAACTTCCACAATTGTATGGTTTTTCCTTTCTGCCACATCATTCTGCTCAGGAGTATAGGGTGTAGTGGTCTCCCTCTTCATGGCAGCCTCTTTGCAAAAGTCATGGAACTCATTGGATTCATATTCAGTCCCATTATTAGTTCTTAGAATCTTGATCTTCTTTTCGGTTTGATTCTCGATCAAGGCTTTAAAGTGTCGAAACCAGGAGAACACTTCATCCTTCTTTTTTCAAGAAATATATCCAAGTCTTGCGAGAATAATCATATGTAAAAGTGAGGTAATATAAATATCCTCCCAAAGAGTTCATAGGCATCATACCGGATATGTCTGAGTGAACCAACTGCAATATATCGGAGGTCTTGCTTTGGCTTGAGGGGAATGGCCCCCTTTTGAGCTTCCCTTCGGCACATCCTGGACATACACCTTCTTGCTCTAATTTGAACTCAGGCATCCCAGTTACCATTTTTCTTACATCATGTAGAGCTTTATAATGAAGGTGAGCAAACCTCCGATGCCATAATTCGGACTAAAGATATGTGTCACAAGTCATGACACCCAACGGACTTCCTTTGACATGATATAATGAATCAACTCGAAACCCAAGAGTAAAAGCATCTTTAAAGTTCTTTTTCCATACACATACCTTGCCATCGCTGAAAGCCACCTTGTAGCCTTTGTCTTCCATTGCTGAAATGGACACCAGGTTCTTTTTGAGATCAGGTACATATAATACATCTTGTAAGTGGATGGTATTACCCTAATTTAGTTGAAGAGTGACATTTCCTATGCCTTTCACGGGATATTTTGAATTGTCTCCAAGAACAATTTCCAGGTTGGTTTCTTTCTCTACCAGATTATAGAGAGTTTCTTTGTAACCAGTGAAGTGCCTTGAGGAACCATTATCAATAAGCCAATTTCCCAGCGAGTCTGAGGGAGCAGTAGTAGATAAAGCAGCTAGTAAATAATATTCATCTTGCTTATTGTCAACAGTGTTAGATTCATACCTGGAATTTCTTGCCTTCTTGAATGGTTGTCCTCTTCCTCGATTTCCGACACTTCTTTTACCTCTGCCATTTGACTTGCCATTCCTTTGATTGCTTTGAGAGGGATTTTGATCATCATCCCAGTGTGAGTCCCTTTTATCAGGGCACTCCCTTGCATAGTGACCCGTTTTATTGCAATTGTAACATCGTCCTTTTCTTCCACCCTTTGGTCCAGTCTTTCCTTTGAATTTAGCCTCGGAATTGTTTCTTCTTTTAGTATGAGAAGAAAAGGCAGAGGGATGGCCTTTAAGTATGGGTATTTCTTGCTCTTCCATCCTTGTTTCTTCTTAAAATCTGGCCTTATTAAGAATTATGCTTGCATACTCTCATCTTTGCCCTTCTTAATTTCCTTCAGCTTATTTCTAAGAAACAGGACTTGATTTGCATCATTGACTTTAAATAAACTCACCAGTCTATCGTAGATTTCCTTGGAGGTGTTCATCTCAGAAACATAGGCCACCAAACGTTTGTCGATAGAGTCCCGGATGATCTTCTTTGCTTTGACATCTCCCTTGGTCCATTTGTTCCTAGCAGCAGTGGATCGATTTGATGGAGGCTCAACAATTCCGCCTCTCACATGGTCCAACACTTCCTGTTCTTCTAATGTTAGATCGAGAGACATCTTCCATCTGTGATAGTCAGACTTCTCACGGAGATTGTCTTCAGCAGGGAAGTGTGTTGAGGACCCCATGATTTCTTTCAGATAGCCTTGCCAACCTTCTCTTCGGTGATTGCTCTTGCTCTTGCTTGGGCTTTGTCTTCACCTCAGCTCTGACCCCATGTTAAATTATGGTATGTTCTATGCTTAGAGCAGTTTACTTATATTTCTTTTATTATCCACGGATTAGCAATCACATGTACATTAAGTAAAGTGCAGATAGAACATTTAAACGATCAACAGAAAATAAGCCAAGGCAAGAGACACAATATGTGGCGGCTAGCCAGGGACGAACCCCAATATGGGGAAACCCTTTGATCAAATCTTCTTTTATCTTCAATAATTCAACAGAGAGAAATAGTACAAGGATCTAATTTATATCAGCAGCAACAAACCCTAGATCAGCCCTAAATTAGGGTGACAAACCCTATATCGAACTCGTCGGGTGCTCCCACCAAACACCCAACTCTCCAAGTCTCCACCGGCGAGTCGTTCACCATGCACCAGTCCAAGATTTGGTCGTGCACCAATCCAAGACTTCATAGCGCATCAGTCCAAGACTTCATCATGCACCAGTCCAAGATTTCGTCGTGCACCAGTACAAGACTTCGCCGTGCATCAGTCCAAGACTTTGCCGTGCACCAGTCCAAAACTTCGAACGACTTGTTTTGGCTCACGTGTGAGAGAGAGAGTCTTTTTGCGCAGGAGAGAAAATAGACTATTTTTCTGCGCAGGAGAAAGAGATATGATGAGAAGTGAGTGACCAAATGAGGAGGAGTCATCCCGTATTTATATCCAAACGTTGAAGGTGAATAGATGTGTCTGTTGGGTGTTTGAGCCTACATAAGTTGCTGGCCGACGTTGATAATTTGTCAATAATCAAAATAAATTCATATCTCCATAAATACTTATCGGAATCAGATGATCTTTAGATCAATCCTACACCTCTCGATGAGAGGAATCTAAGAAAAATATTATCAGCCATGAATAAGGTGACCCACATGGAGTTTGGCCCTAGTTTCCAATTTTAACATCCATCGAGGTAGTCAACAATTTACCATTCCAAATCTGGAATCGAACTCCCTCTTACTTTTGCAAATGAGAGGGTCTGCACCTGTCAGAAAGAGGTCGTCCTCATAAGGTGCTAGTATGAGAGGTCTATCATTCACAACCTTCAAGCACTGGTTTGAATTGGCTTTGCTCCTAGTGAATCTTAGCTTCATAAACTAACTGTCAATGCTCTCATATCAAGCCCGGGGTGTTTTCTTTAAATCATATAGAGCTTTCTTCAACTTGCATACATGAGATTCGTGATCATGAATCTCAAACCCCTCGGGTTGTTTCATATCTGTGGTCTTGCTTTTACATGAAGCGAATGGTCCCCTTGTAAGTCTTCCTTTAGTACATCTCAGACATGTACCTTCATGCTCTTCTTGAATTCAGGCATCCCTGTCACCATTTGTCTCACATTGGGTAGGCCCCCTTGCTGAAGATGGGCATACCTCCGGTGCTATAGAAGAGACGTGTCAACTGACATGGTCCCCAATGGACTTCCTGCAACTTGATACAAATTTCCATCCCTGAACCCAAGAGTAAAAGCACCTTGAAAAATTCCTTTTTCAACCACGTACCTTTCCATCAATGAATGCCACCTTGAAACTTTCTACTTCCATTCTTGAAATGGGCACCAGGTTCTTCTTGAGATCGGGTACATAAAGAATTTCTTGTAAATGTATTGTGCTAATCTCATTCAATTGAGGGGCAACATTCCTTCCACCCTTTCCGGGATAGGTGGATCGTCTCTAGGAATAATCTCCACGATTGTTTCCTTCTCTGTCAATTTAGATAGCACTTCCTTGCATTTGATGAAATGCCTTGAAGCACTATTATCAATATAAGTCAGATTCCCAAAGAGACAACATTTGATTCTTCATACCTGGAGTTCCTTGCTTTCTTGAAGAGTTGGCCATTTTTACCTGTCATTCCTTCGATCATTGAAGATGCCCCTGGAATGATTGTGATCATCATTATGTGATGTGTCCCTTCTATTTGGACACTGCATCGCATAATGGCCAAACTTATTGCAAGCATGGCATCTGCCTTTTTTTCCATTCTTAGATCCTGACTTCCCATTGAAGTGACCTGTAGGTAGGCCACCAGATGCTTCCGCCGTGCCACTTTGATAATCTTCTTTGCTTCGACTTCATCCTTGGTAAATTTGAAGTGGGATGAGGAACCCATTGAGCCTTTTTGTCCTTAACAACTGTCTTTAGTGATTGCTCTTTCACTCTTGCTTGGGTGTTGTCTTCACCTCACCTCTGATACCATGCCAATTTTAGCTATGTTCTATGTTGAGAGAAAATTTACTTCAATTTTCCATATTATCTCAATATCAATTCCAGATTAGCAATCACATTTAGCATGATGGTAAAATGCAGATAGAACATAAACGTAAATCGCAGAAAACAAGCCAAGACAAGAGGACACAAGATGTGGCGCCAGCGAGGGATAAATCCCAATGTGGGGAAACCCTTGATCAATTCTTCTTATGTTCTTCAATAGTTCAGCAGAGAGAGAGATAGTACATATACATCAGAAGTCAACATTTTGACTTATCAAAATAATAGTAGAGATCTTCTCTAAGAAGATGACACATGAGGTAGCAGATCTGAACATAGGTGATTCCATCACCATGCTGTACCCATGACTGTGTTGCACCCATGACTGTGTTGCACCCATCACACTACATCCATCATGCTGCATCTCTTCATGTTGCATCCATCCTCAATGAACTCATGATTATGGCTCTGTCTATTTTGTATTGGAACATCATCATACAAGCCTCTAATAGTCTGAGATATCAGTAGTATTACACACAACAACTCCATACATAATGCTAATGATATGAGTCCTTAAATTTCCATACGAAATTGACTATGATGTTATGGCTTGCGGCCTAACACACAGTCTTCAGGCAACAAATTCATTTTGCTTGACCCTTCACACAGTGACCCAATCAGACTTTATGCAACAGCCCTATTAGATACTTCTGCCGAGCATAACATACCCAAACAAATGACCATGCTCTCACCTATAGCTACGTGGCATAATCTCAGTGGCTAGGTGATTGTGTAAGGCTGCCTATGACCATCCTCCTGTAGCTATGGATAGTCACCCTTAATTGTAGATGGGGTCACCTCTAGATCTGCGGTTTAGGACAGCAGATAGGAGCCACTTCTTAGGCCTTCTTTACTATGGTTAAGACACAGACTAGAGCTCCCTTTAGCTGCGATTGAAGTCTTATTGACTGCATCCTAGTGCACATTTAAATGCTTCTGTTTGGAGCCTCCTTGAGCTGCCTATAGCACCCTCCTTGACTGTGGCTTAGATCCCTGCATGGACTGCGTATACATCTCTTCCTTGGCTGCGTCTAGGGCACCAGCTTGAGACACTTGATAAGACTGCGGCTAGGGCTTGTCAAGGCCTCTTCTTTATAGCGAATACATGCCTCCTTTTGCTGCTGTGTGTTTCCTTATATAGCGTGAAAGGATCTACCTTTACTGCGGATTAGATCTCCCTTTGAGGACTGCGGCTAGGGCAACATAGAAACCCTCATTTACTGCGGATTAGATGCCTTCTTCCTCCGTGGTTTATATGACTCCTTCATAACAGTGTTAAGGTCTGTCCTCCATGACAGCATTAAGGTGACCGTGTTAGGATCTATCCATGACAGAAATAGGTTCGAGCCTTCATGACTGCGTTATGGTAAAGGGTATGCTTTATTGACTGTGCCTCGATCTTAATTAGAACAACAGTTAGGGCATTGCTCATTTAGGACAATGTTTGGGCTTCTACTTAACTGTAAGTAGGGATTCCTCATCTCAGCGTTTAGGGCTATTGTAACCAGCATATAATTCCTCGTTTTACTTTATTCTAGTCTCTCGTTTGACTGCGTCCTAATCCCTTTCAGAATTGCGGTTTAGGGCATGGAAAATCTCTTCTTAGGACAGCGTATCCTCTTGGGGACTTCCCCTTCCACCAAAACCCAAAACAGTAGAAAGGAAGAGATCACCAAGTGTGTCTAAAATGACTTGAAGGCCACCTCTATTTATACTAAAACATGGAAGACAAGTGGGGGTAATTTGGTTGCTGGCCGACCTTGACGAATTGTCACATAACACAAATAAATTCATATCTCCATCAATACATGTCGGAATCGGAAGATCTTTAGATCGATCCTACACCTCTCGACGAGAGGAATCCACGAAAAATGTTAGCTGCCATAAATAAGAAGACCCACATGGAGTTTGGCCCTAGTTTCCAATTTTAACAAATGTCTAGCCCTCCAAAGGGCACGTTCAAGCCTAGTTGACTTGAAAATCTTGTCATTAGCCCACCTCATACAAATAAAAATGATTTTCTCTCATTTGATAAATGCCTCCATTGTTGCCTTAGTTGCCCCTTGCTCCATTAAGGGTGCCACACATGCAACAATGGTCAAACCATCAAAACGATGCTTGGCTTCACACCCACATCTTTGGGTGCAAAATCCACTGCTTGGATACTTCACCCAAAAATCCCTTTTGTGGTGCCAACTCACACAAACCCAGTACCCAGAGTTGTGGAGTACCCCCCAAGCTACATAAATTAACACTCCCTCTTAGCGAGGGAGGTACTTGTTAGTTTCTGTAGCATTGGATGTGTTCTAGCCACGAAATTTGGTGGAGAGGCTAGAATACATGAGATCACCAAAACTCAGAATTCATTTATGGAAATTCCACCTAGAAATGACTTAATTAGATTATTAACCATTTTTTTTAATGTTTCCTAAGTCTAAGCTTAAGAAAATTGGTTAATTAATCAAAATTTATTAAGTCAAGGTGCGAATTATCTAGAAACTCACACGGATCGATCCATAAATGATCTGAGCCATCGATTAAGATTTAATCTTGGCCATTGGAGTCCTAACAAGAAGATATAAGAAGGAATCAATATGGTGATGGAGAATACACTAGAGTCGCTTGGAGAATTCGATTTTTTAGAGTAGCAGCAGCCAATTGCCAGAGAGTTCGAGCTTTAGTGAGGAAGCAAAGACAGTGAGGGGTAAACACAGTGATTTGGAGGAAGTTTTCTAGATCCGGAGAGGTAGCAGCAAGGAGGCTGAGTTATTCCCAGTCAGGTAGCACAGAGGACTGCGTAGTTTCTTTAGAAGAGTAACTTGCTTTAGCTGGAATATCGGAGGTCCAGCATAATGTAGATCAAAGGTCAACATATCGGCGCATCGGCGATCGGAAGTTAGCATATTGGCGCATCGGCGATCGGAAGTTAGCATATTGGCGCATCGGCGATTGGAGGTCATTGTATCGGCGCATTGGCGATCGAAGGTCAACGTATCGGTGCATTAGGGGATCGGAAAATCAGAGGTCAGCGTATTGGCGCATCAGGAGATCGGAATCCCAGAGATTGGCGTATCGGCACATTGGAATGACGGAGGTTAGCATATCGGCAGTATTAGAATCTCAGAGGTGCGATACATTAGAGCAGGTTGTATCAAAGGTTGGAGGATATCGAAATCCCAAAGATGGACGTATCGCAACATCGGCATATCAGAAATCACAATATCGGAATTTGTCAAGTGAGGAACCTTTAAAATATTGCGATATCGATAAGTGCCAATAAGCCTTTAAAAGCACCGAGGAATGCCAAAAGAGAATTAACAACGGATTTCGGTGCAAAACCAAGGTTGATGGGTCCTCCTCTCTCTCATCTAGTAGGACACATGGCAATGTCTGGTTGGCTTCGATAAGGACACATGGCAGCATCTGATTGGCTCCGATAAGGTACAGTGGCAACTAACGTCAGCATGATGTGGTAGTACGTCAGGATACGTGGCAGGCATATTCAACCTTATTGGGTAGGCTAATGGGCCAGTATTGGGTGACGCATGTCACCACTAAGCAGTCATCACGTGGAGTGATGGCATCATATTGGAAGTCGACAATTGGAGGTTGAAGACATTGGAACTTTAGAATGGTTGGAGTTTGGAAAAGTTCTGATATAAAAGAGCTTCCGGTAATGGGCTGGCGCATGGTCGTAAGAGGTCAAAGAACCAAGGGTGCAGAGCTGTTAACAAAGGGAGAATGGCCACCAATAGGACTTTGAAGGCTTAGCAACTTAATCCTAAGCAGTAGGTCATAGGCAACGGTCCTATGGTGAGAAGTGCATTGTGAGGGCTAAGCAGAAGGAGCTCGACAATCAGAGGATTAGGATATCAGAACTTCAAAACAATTGGTTATTGAAAAAGTTTTGATAGAGGCAACTTTTGATATTGGGTAGGCTCTTGGTCATGAAAATCCATAGAGCCAAGTGCGCAGAGCGGTAGCAAAGGGAGATTGGCCCCGACAGGAACATTGTACCACTGTGGTGTAACAATGTGGAATTTCTCCAATAGCGCAGTATAGAGAGGTAAAGGCGTATGGGTCGGCAGATGTGAGATTGAATGTGGCAACAAAGCAGTTGGTCTCAAAAGTAATGGCGACTGTCAGAGATTGCTGGGTCAAGGCAGCAAGGACCTCAATCTTCGGGAAAGAGTGTTGGGTCTACCTTGAGGTGAGACAAGCCATCTCTGTGCTTCGATGCACGTCTTCAGTGAGTTAAACGAAAGTATGGGACTCATGAAATAGTCTTGAAGTCATCTGAGAATCAATTTCTCAACATGGAGCTCCATGCAGTCAGGTGATGAAGAACTGCAAGGCTGATCACTATTTTTGCACTGTGACGAGAAATAGACAGGAGACGCTATAGCAGCAAGGAAGGCCATGCCTAAGTATAGGGGGGAAGCCGGAGGACAGGTAGCAAAGTCTACCTCGCGCAGAGAAACACAATGACAGGAGAGTTTCGCACACACAGGACTGTGCTTGGTGGAGTGTGCTGCTGTGAGTAAAGGCAGAAGTTGCTTGTGCGCTCTATGAGTAAGGCGAAAGTTTTTTGTGCATAGTGTGAATGCACGACAGAGTGGTAGCATCAATTGAGGGGTAGTAGAGGAACAAAACCCAAGAGCTTAGATGAGCAAAGTGGGGGAGAGATGCATAGTAGCAAGTGAGCTAAGTGGAAAAGCTCTGAGGGAGTGCACTGCTGTGTAAGGCTGAGAGAGAGTCAGTTTTGGAGAGAAAGGCTGAGAATGCCTATGCAGAGGTAAGAGACCCCAAGAGCTGTGCTGCTGTGAGTAAAGGTGAAAGTTGCTTGTGCACTCTGTGAGCAAGGCGAAAGTTTTTTGTGCGCTGTTGTGAGCAAGGCCGAAGTTGTCTGTGCTATGTGAGCAAGGCCGAAGTCACCTGTGCTATGTGAGAAAGGCCAAAATTGCTTGTGCTGCGAGAAAGGCCGAAGGTGCCTGTGCAGAGAAAGAGGGTTGAGAGTTGCGTGTGTGTCGTGGAGAGCAAAAGGATGAGAGCTCAGTGAGTGTTGATGAAGAGCAGAGAACAGAGTTGCATGGACTGCGATGAGTGACTGTTGTTGAGCAGATTAGTGGGCTGCTGCAGAGTGAGCAGAGAGAACAAAGTTGTTATCAGGCAGAGTGGGTTTGAGTGATTTATACCACCGAATATTATGTGCCAAAACCCTCGAGAAAGCCAACACACCTAAACGTTCAAGATAAACTTCAAAGTTGGAGCTTGGGTTTGAGATTTCGCAAAATTGAATAGTGCGAATTGCATGAAACCTAGAGGGTCACTAGAGGATACACCAATGCAAAATTCTATCCAACCAAATTCGAAAAATGATCTCTCTAATGAGTTTCGTAGGAAGCCCTAGTTAGGTCATCTAGGTTTTGAGGTCGAAAACTTTTGGAGGTGAAAAAGATAAGGGAAGAAGGGGTGATTACCAAATTCACTTGGATCAGTGCCTTTCCCTTGGGCTATGGAGTCTATGTGCTTTGAAATTTGGCCAAAATCGTCTTCAAGGAGGCTAGAAAATGATTCTCGAGCAAACACTCTCTAGCATTTACCCACCCAAGATATATGGACTTTCATGGAAATAATGCTGATCTGGGGTAGCATCGGATGTGCTCTAGCGATCAAAATTGGTGGAGAGGCTAAAGCACATGAGATCTCCAAGACCCATAAATGGTTTGGGGAAATTCTACCCGGTTAGATAGATATAAAATTAATTAATATTTTTAATGGAGTTCCTAAGTCTAAACTTTAGGAAAATTAAAATATTAATGGGTATTAATATAAAACTGGGTGAGAATGTTCTAAAAGACGTGGATCAAGCCAAATCTAATCTTAGTCATTGATTAGAGATAATCTTGGCCGTTGAAGACTCAATAAGAAAAGTATAAAAGGAGGCTTGAGGGTCAGTTGGAGATACACCAAGATTGATCAGTCAGTTTGATTTTCTGGAGCGGGGTTTGTTAAGAAATTTCTTGCAAGTGATCTGAGTTGCAGTGAGGGGTAGTGAGTGCATAGTAGAGTGGCATAGATAGTGCGAGAGAGCCAGTGCAGTGATTGAGGAGGCTATGCAGAGCTAGCAAGAGACATGCAAAGGGCCGAAGAGATTGTACAGAGGCTAGTAGGGTCTGCTTGGGTGATGCAGGAGGTCTAGGGAGTTGATGCAGAGCAGCAGGGGGCTGACGTAGGGGGTTCCAAAGCTATGCAAAGGCTAGCAGGGTTGGCGTAGAGCCTCAAAGAAGCGTTGGAGGGAATTTTGTGGAGCAGACTTGCTGAATATCTTCTTTCGAAGAGAGGTATTATTGCCAGAGAGAAATCTCTATTGGGTGAGCCAATTTGGCACCCTAGTTGTACTCAAGAAAGCTACTTAATAATAAAACCCTTAGAACTGTTGCACCGGTTTTCCCAAGTTGGGTTTTTATGGGGACGATTGTCCAAAAATGATAGTGTCCCTTGTGTGTTTGTCTGTTATTTCAGTTGATGATGTGTAGATGGGTTGAGACTGCATTTGTGTTTATTTTCAGTGTTTATATGGTTAAATAACTTGTTAAGAAATCAACAAGTAGGTGAAATAAACTAGATAATGCAGGAAGAATTTTTGACGTGTTAGACTTAGAAATTTCAACATGGTATCAGAGGATTGCAGATCATAGGAGGACTGAAGACACTAGCGTAATCAGAAAATTTGCAGCAGAAATAGCTATCCAGAGAGACAAAGTTGTTCCTAAGCAGAAGGTAGCATAGAAAGAGTGATGCAAAGGCCCTGCATCATCATTTTGAGTCAGAGAGAGGCAGAAGAGGCTCACGAAGAGCCACGTCATCCTACTCAGTCAGGTAGGCTTGACGCAGTTGGCTAGAGGAGCGATTCAGCCTTGCTGGGATTGCACAGAGCTAAGAGGCTCAATTTGTTCAGCTGCTGGAGCCTAAGGAGATGTGGGTAGATTGTGGATTGGGAAGCTGGTGGGGTACTGTTGCTGTCGAAGAAGAACAGTACCTAACAGGACAGAACCAAGGAAGAGGGAACCACTCTCTTGAGGGATTTCTAGCCAAGAAATCTAGATCTGTGTTGTAGGTGCAAAGAGGATCGGAGAGGCGCAGTTCGACAGTTGGCAGGGGGATTTCCAGGAGGGAAATCGAGACTTGGAGTCTAGATGAGAACTTCCAAGAGGGAAGTCGAGACTCAAAGGGAGTCCAATAGAAGAGCAGAGATGGCAATGAACAGACTGAAGGATCAGGATAGGTTGGACGGGGCCTCCAACTTTGTCATCTGGAAGGCCAGGATCTTCTCTGTTCTAGATAGACATCGCATCAAGGGCTTCGCCTTGAGAACCGTGGTTATCCCAGTCGACCCAGCTGATAATTAAGTGTATGAGGATGCAATGGCCAAGGCAAAGTGCATAATCCTTGATGGGGTCAAGGATCATGTAGTATAGCATATTGCCGATCTGAACACGACAAAGGAGATGTGGGATACCTTGACGACATTGTATCAAGGCACTTCCGTGCAAAGGAAGATGTTACTAGAGAATCAACTGCGGTCGTATCAGATGCAGAAGGGGGCGCAGATAGATCTATACCTCAGCAGGTTGCAAGAGATTTGAGACCAACTTACTCCCATAGGGGCCATGCCGGATCAAGAGTTCATGGTGAGGACTGCCCTGAATGCGTTCTCCGAGGATTGGGAGACATTTGTCCAAAGCATTTTGGGCAGAGCTACTCTTCCAGGATGGGAAGAGATGTGGGTAACTCTTCGCCAAAAAGAGATCAGACGACTGACCAAGGCGGGAAGTAGCAGCAAAGAAGGTCGAATCAAGAAAGAGGAGGATGTGCTTCTAGCATCTGCGGGAGAGCAGGCGAAGATGAAGCAGGACATCTCCAAGGTGAAATGCTTCCATTGTGGGGAGCTCGGTCATTATGCAACCTAGTGTCCCAGGAATAAGAATAAGGGAGAGGCTTCTGACTCCAGGGAAGCTTCGGCTAAGGCGAAGAAAGAAGTCGATATGGATGACGACTGTTGTTGGAATTTCTAAGTCTGACACGTTAGAAACCCTCCATGCACTTTACTGATTTATTCTTACCTACTTGTTCTGTTACTTAACAAGTTATTTACCATGTAAATACTGAAAATAAATACAAGTGCATGCTCAACACATTACATATCATTATTGAAGGAAACAAAAACAATCACACCAAATGATATCGTTATTTTTGGATCAATGTCCCCGGAAAAACCCAATGTGGGAAGGTGCAGTTTTCTAAGGGTGTTCTTATTAAGCAATATCAGATTACAATCTGGGTGCCAAACTTGGCCTACTCAAAACAAAATTTTCTTGGCTGTAATACCTCTCAGTTTGAGACAAATGTCCTGGTTGAAACCCCGGATAAACCTTCCAGCAGCTCCTCAGCTTCAAACTTCCCCATAAACCCCAACGTCTGCCTTTCTGGACTGCGTTAGACTCTCTCTGCCCAGCGCTGGCCCTGCGTCACCCTGAAAGGGTCTGCGTTAGCCTTAGGAGGCCCCGTGTTAGCCTTCTAGCCCTATGTGTCAGCAATGTTGGCCTCTCTGAAGCAATGCGTAGCTCCCGGTTACCTCTACGTGGCCCTGCGTTAGCCTTGGCTGCTACTGCATTACTCTCCCCGGCTACTGCGTTGCTCTCTCGACACTATCTCTGCCTCTCTGTCTTTCTGTACTTAATGCCCCTCAGCTGCAACTCCGATACTTAATGCCCCTCAGCTGCAACTCTGATCACTGATTCTATCTCTCTTAGCAAACCCCGCTCTAGAGAATAGAATGACTGGTCACTCTGGTGTGTTCTCCAAGTGACCCTCAAGCCTCCTCTTATATTTTTATCATTGACATATCAATGGCCGAGATTAAGTCCCTAATCAACGACTAAGATTAGATCTGGCTTGATCCATGTCTTTTGGACCATTCTAACACAGTTTCATATTAATTCACATTAATATATGAATTTCCATAAGTTTAGACTTAGGGACTCCATTAAAAATATTAATTATTTTAATACCTCCTGAACTGTTTAGAATCTGCCCAAACCCTTTCTTGGTATTGGAGATCTCATGTGCCCCAACCTCTCCACCAAATTTCGTGGCTAGAGCACATCCGATGCTACCACAAATCAACACTCCCTATTAGCGAGGACTGTGCTCTAACAATACTCCTCACTGAGTATTACTTTGATCATTTGGCATCGGTCCCTGTGCTGATGCTAGGCCTGCTGGCCACCATCCTTTGCGCTGTTGTATCCTATACTGTTGGCCATGGTTCATCCACTGCCACTGTTGCATCTATACGACAACTCCCTCTGCATTCGTGCTGGTGTTGGGCCTTTCTCCCAACACTGCATCCGCACTGCAACTCCTCTCATCACGCTGCATCGTGCTGCCCACTGCTGCACTGCAACTTAGTTACTGAGAAGTAAGTCATTGATCTTCCAACTCTGACCTCTCTGTTGGGTTAGAGACCCTCCTGATGCGGAAGCTCCCTCTGCCGCTGACAAGTGCTCCCTCTCTGACATCTACACTGCTGCAACAACTCCCTGCATCTCGCACCGCTGCACACCTCTCTGTTCCATCCTACACTGGTGCAACACTCATGTGCCTCTCGTATTGTTGCAGCGTGCTAGCCTCGCGTTGTCTCGGGACTCCTGCACTATAGCTCTCTCTGCGGCTCCATTCGCATCCGTCTCTACCCGACTCAGCCAATCCTGCTACTGCTCTTCGGGGCTCTTGTAGTAAGGTCTAATCCAAGAGGCTAGGTACCTCGAGGATCCTGCCCCTCATCGCCTATAATCCGTCTGACTATAGCTTGATGTCTCCCCACTTTCGCTCAAGTGGTGCGTGTGCATTGATGGCACAATCATTGCCTGTCAACACTTCCTTTTCTGCCCTTGTTGGTGCTGCCTTAGTCTCGGAAGACTCTCCCTTACTCTTCTTCCTCGGACACTGGGTCGCATAATGACCCAGCTCCCCACAGTGGAAGCACTTGATCTTGGAGAGATCCTTCTTCTTCCGGCTTTCGTGCTTTCCCTCAGATGCTAGGGCAAAATCTTCCTCCTCTTGCTTGACTTTGATCCCCTTGCTGCTGCTACCCGTCTTTGACTGCCGTCTGATCTCTTCTTGTCGAAGAGCAGCCCACATCTCATCCCAAGGTGGAAGTGTCCCTCTGCCCAGTATATTCTGGACAAATACCTCCTAGTCTTCTGAGACAACATTCAGGGTTGTCATCACCATCAATACCTGATTCGGCGTGGCTTCTATAGCAGTCAACTGATCTCAGATCTCATTTAGTCCTCCGAGGAAGGTGTCAATTGGTTCTCCCTTCTTCATCTGATACAACCTTAACTGATTCTCTAGTAACATTCTTCTCTGCACAAAAGTATGTTGGTACAATTTCTTGAGGGCCTCCAACATCTTGTATGCCGTTTCCTTTTCGGCAATGTGTGGTACTACAAGGTCCTTGACCCCGTCAAGGATGATGCTCTTGGCCCTCGCCATTGCCTCCTTGTACTTGTCATTATCATTGGGGTCGACTGGGATAGCTATAACCTTCAAGGCGAAGCTCTTGACACGATTTCTGTCAAGTACGGATAAGATTCTGGCCTTCCAGACTGCGAAGTTCGACACTCTGTCCAGTCTGTCCTGGTCTCTTACTCTGTGTAGTGCCATGATGCTCTTCTACTTCCCTCTTGGAAGTTCTTGATTTGACTCCCTCTGAGTCTCAATTCCCCTATTGGAAATCCTACTGTTGATGTCAAGATGCCCCCCTACTCTGATCGTCTGTGCAACCGCATCATTGATCTGGGTTTCTCGGCTAGAAACCCTCAATAGCAACTCCCTCCTCTTGGCCTTGCCCTTTTAGGTACTGTTCTGACTACAGTACCTCACCAGCTCCACTCTACAATGTTCCCACAGCCTTCTAAATCCTAGCAACCTGAAGGCGAGAGCTCCTAGGCTCTGCGCAATCCCGACACCAGCGACCCGACCTGCTTAGCCAACTGCGTCAGCCCTCCTAGCTTTTGCGTGGCTTTGTGTGAGGCTCCCTTTGCCTTCCTTAGCCTCTGCGCTGCATGTTCTTGGCTCACCCTTGATGACGCAGGCACTACGTCACCCTTCCCTTGTTGTTGCTTTGCTAGAAACAACTTCTATCACCTCGGGACAACTATTTTCTGTTGCTATTGCTTTGCTCAGCTGATGTCCTCAGTCCTCTTGTGATTTGCAACCATGCTCTGATACCATGTTGGAATTTCTAAGTCTGACACGTTAGAAACCCTCCATGCACTTTACTGATTTATTCTTACCTACTTGTTCTGTTACTTAACAAGTTATTTACCATGTAAATACTGAAAATAAATACAAGTGCATGCTCAACACATTACAGATCATCAACTGAAGGAAACAAAAACAATCACACCAAATGACACCATTATTTTTGGACCAATGTCCTCGGAAAAACCCAATGTGGGAAAACCGATGCAGCTCTCTAAGGGTTTTCTTATTAAGAAATATCATAGTACAATCTGGGTGCCAAACCTGGCCTACTCAACAGAGAATTTCCTTGGCAGTAATACCTCTCAGTTTGAGACAAATGTCTTGACTGAAACCCGGATAAACCTTCTGGCAGCTCGTCAGCTTCAAACTACCCCATAAACCCCAACTTCTGCCTTTCTGGACTGCGTTAGCCTCTCTCTGCCCAGCCCTGGCCCTGCATCACCCTGAAAGGGTCTGCGTCAGCCTTAGGAGGCCCTGCTTCAGCGTTTTGGCCCTCTGCGTCAACAACGCTAGCCTCTCTGAAGCACTGCATAGCTCCCGACTGCCTCTACATGGCCATGCGTGAGCCCTGGCTGCTACTGTGTCACTCTCCCCGGCTACTGCGCTGTTCTCCCGACACTATCTCTGCCTCTCTGTCTCTCTGTACTCAATGCCCCTCAGCTGCAACTTCGATCACTAATTCTATCTCTTAGCAAACCTCGCTCTAGAGAATAGAATGAGTGATCACTCTGGTGTGTTCTCCAAGTGACCCTCAAGCCTCCTCTTATGCTTTTCTCGTTGACATATCAACAACCGAGATTAAGTCCCTAATCAACGACTAAGATTAGATCTGGCTTGATCCATGTCTTTTGGACTATTTGAACACAATTTTATATTAATTCACCTTAATATTTTAATTTCCCTAAGTTTAGACTTAGGAACTCCATTAAAAATATTAATTATTTTAATATCTCCTGAACTATTTAGAATTTGCCCAAACCCTTTCTGGGTATTGGAGATCTCATGTGCCCCAACTTCTCCACCAAATTTCGTGGCTAGAGCACATTCGATGCTACCAAAAATCAACAACTGTGCCATGAGTGCTCATGCACCTCTAGAGAAGAGGTGGGGAGACATCGAGCTGTAGTCAGGAGGACTACAAAAGATGTGGGGCAAGATCCTTGAGGTACCCAAACTCTCGGATCATATCCGGCTATGGGAGCCCCGAGAGGCAGTAGCAGGATGACAGATGTCGGTAGAAGTAAGATGTGGATGGAGCAACAAGGCAGTGGTCTATGGCAGCGCAGTGGGGGTTGCAACAGTGCGAGAGGCACATAGGTATTGCAGCAGCGCAGAGGAAGCACATGATCGCAACAGAGGTAGCTTCAGCATTAGAGGGCTTCTAGCCTGACAAGGATTTCAGTAGTTGGGTAGGTCAGTTACTTATATCTTAGTAACTGAGTTGCAGTACAACAGTAACAGTGGTAGTGCTATGGCAGCACGATGCAATGTGACGAGAGAGAGCTGCAGTGTTGGGAGGAAGGACCAGCAACAACATGGATGCAGAGGGAGTTGCAGTACAGATGTAGCAGTGCTAGTGGAAGAGCCACAGGTAGCAATACATGAGGTAGCAATGCAGAGGATGTTGGGCAGCAGGGCAAGCATCAGCACAGGTACCGGTGTTGGATGATCAGGGTGATGTTCAGTGGTGGAGCATTACTAGAGCACATTCCTTGCTAAGAGGGAATGTTAATTTGGGGTAGCATCGGATGTGCTCTAGCCATGAAAATTGGTGGAGAAGCTAAAACACATGAGATTTCCAAGACCCAGAAATGGTTTGGGGAAATTCTACCCGGTTAGAGAGATATTAAAATAATTAATATTTTTTAATGGAGTGCTTAAGTCTAAACTTAGGAAAATTAAAATATTAATGGGTATTAATACAAAATTGGGTGAGAATGTTCTAAAAGACATGGATCAAGCCAAATTTAATTTTAGCCGTTGATTAGAGATTTAATCTCGGTCGTTGAAGACTCAACAGGAAAAGTATAAGAGGAGGCTTGAGGATCAGTTGGAGATACACCAAGATTGATTAGTCAGTTTGATTTATGGAGCGAGGTTTGCTGAGAAAATTCAAACAAGTGATCTGAGTTGCAGCGAGGGGTAGTGAGTGCATAGCAAAGAGGCAGAGATAGTGCTGGAGGGCCAGCGCAGTGATTGAGGAGGCTACGTAGAGCTAGCAGGAGCCACGCAGAGGGCCAGAGAGACTGCACAGAGGCTAGCAAGGCCTGCGTGGGTGACGCAGAAGGCCAAGGAGTTGACGCAGAGTAGCAGGGGGCTGATGCAGGGGGTTCAAGAGCTACGCAGAGGGCAATAGAGTTGATGCAGAGCCTCAGGGAAGCGTTGGAAGGATTTTCGTGGAGCAGACTTGCTGAATATATGCTTTCGAAGAGAGGTATTACTGCGAGATAGAAATCTTTGTTGGGTGAGCTAGTTTGGCACCTTAGTTGTATTCAAGAAAGCTACTTATTAATAAAACCCTCAGAACCACTGCACCGGTTTTCCCAAGTTGGGTTTTTACGGGGACGATTGTCCAAAAATAACGGTGTCCCTTGTGTGTTTGTCTGTTATTTCAGTTGATGATCTGTAGATGAGTTGAGACTGCATTTGTGTTTATTTTCAGTATTTATATGGTTAAATAACTTGTTAATAAATAAACAAGTAGGTGAAATAAACCAGATAATGCAGGAAGAATTTTTGATGTGTTAGACTTAGAAATTTCAACAAAGAAAACAAGTTCTATTCCACTAGGAACATTCATCTACTTGTTATCAATGAGTAACATGCACAAATTTGCATTCTAACATTCCTTTACAATGATATTCAACAATTAGGGCATGAAAGAATAAGAGCTAGCTACATAATTTTTGCACATTAGACATTATTTCATAAGAAAAATTTTCTTGCAAGATAACAAGAGATATATCCAAATCCAAAATCAAGAAGACGGCTCCAAGAGAGAACGAAAATTTCAGCTCCAAAAATATCAAAATGCATCAAGAGATCTCCAATAGACAACCAAGAAAAAGTGTGAAATTCTGTTCAAGAGAGCTAATCCAAGTTCAAGGGATGATGAGAGATCAAATGACCCTCTCTTATATTTATATGATTCTCCAAGGGACTAGAATGGTCTAATTCCGCTTAATAATGCCGTTACAATAAAAATAATGTGAAAAATAAAATCCTTTTGGTGACAAGCCCACCAAATAGCTTTATAATATGAAAAATAACCCTCTCAAGAGGGTCAAAATGATAATATAATAGCTAAAAGGGCCGTTGAAGGCCTAGTGAAGTCCCTCGTGCCATAATGAATAGGAGGGCTCTAATAATAATGATGAAGGGGGTGGCCCCTTGATCTCCAAGAAAATGATTTGTGGTGCTCCCAAGTCGTTGTGGGGGCACAAAGTATCATCATGGGTCTTCAACTGAATTGAAAAAACAGGTATCCCATCTGCAAGGGCTCGAAAAGTGATGCAAGCCCTCCCTTGTCTCCCATGGTGAGACAAAACCCCATTTGGGCCCTAGATTAACTGCCAAGTGTGTAGCCGGTTGGGCAAGGTGGTCCAGGTGCATTATCATCATCAAATAAGTCAAACATGAGCAAGCAATGAATGGTGCTGAAGGATCCCATGGCATGGCTATTTGCTCTTTGCTATAGTGGAGACCCATGGCTCTCAACGCAAACCCAACAAATGCCAATAACCCTCTGGAGGGCTTGGACCCCGTATAGGGAGACCAAACCCCAACATGAAGACCCACTTGCAATCCTGTATAAGATCCAATTTGTCTCCTCACCTTCCAGTACAACAATTCATTAGTGCAATTGAGTAAATGAGCTTACAAATCATGGAACCAAGTGGGCACTTCATAGTGGAATGCCTTTTCATAATGGGCTTTACAATGTACAGGTGTCCCCAGGTTCAAGAACGAGGTTAATCAAGAACCCTATTAGCTAGTTTCAACCTCCAAGGGAATGAGAAGTCCATGGTACATCTGTCAAATGGTAGGTGTCAAGTGAAATAATGGTAGAACGGAATGGGGTAGCAGGGGAAAGCTCCAAGCTACATGCCATGGTGCAAGGGTAGTTATAATGTGGGAGGACCGCATATGGGTGTATAGATGTAGAAGGGAGCAATCGTGGTACACGATGTTGGAAATACTAAGAGGTGGCAGTGAATCAATGTTCCTTAGCAATTAGCACTTTTAAATCTTTTCAGAGCAATAGTTAATCTTCAATTATTATTAATGTTTATGCAGTAATAACAGTGAATAAAAGAAGAGAGTAGACACAAGAATTTTAGGTGGAAAACCCCCTCCGAGTAAAAAAACCACCAAATGCATTTCTAATAAATTCTTTAATCTTTAGCCTCAACTGAAATAAAAGCAACAATATCCTAGAATTCTAGAAAAGCATTCTTCTCCAACTCCCACTGGAAGGATGCCCCAACACCATGGTTTCTTTAGTAGTCAACTGAATGGATGCCCTAACATCCTAGACCAACCTACCACCCTGTAGTGTTCATAGGCTCCAACCTGTAGGCGACTTCATGCACCAGCCTAGCACCTCCCTGCCACCCTATAATCACTGAAATGAGACAAGAGTGTGGATTCTTGTACTAGGGACAATGATCCACGATACAATATGATTTACAATGATTTTGACCGAACACCCAATTACACTATGACTTGCGACCCAACCATGACATCATTCCAGTAGAGACTCCTATACCTCAAAATAATGCATTTTCGACTCTAGGCAGATTGACTCTTTTACAATAATGACTCTTCCAATGATGACACTTTTACAAATGACTCTTTTAATGATGACACTTTTACGAATGACTCTTTTACAAGTTTACAATGGTGACTCTTGGCCTTAACACTTCTTCACAATATATGGAGGGTTGTCATGTCTTCAAAGGATGCCCCGCTATAATGCTTCCTTTGATTTGATACTTCTGCTCTTGAATTCTTGCTTGAAGTTGTACTTGATTCTTCTTCTATCTACGTGCAAATTTTTCCCGTCGAAATCAATCCCAAAACAAAACAAAATACCCTTCAACTTACCTCTGCCTACAAAACACATGTAAGGGCATAATAATGGATAAATACAAATTACAATTACAATGCATCCCTGAAGTGTGCTTGTCACTTTTGTTATTGACTTGTTGCAACAATAGACAAAGACTCCCACTCTTGATATAGGCTTGGACTCTATGCAAGACTATATCCAAAACTGACCTAAAGATATATACAATAAAAACTAATGACAGACCGTAGACTTGTGATGGACTAAGTTCTAAGTACAACAACAGAGACCATTCTATCAACTATGACAAGACAAGTAACATGAACTTACAACATCATATAGATTTAGCAGATTTGGTGTAGCATCAAATATGTATTATCAAGAATAGGACATCTGAAATATGGTATCAAAACTAACTATGACATATAGAGACATAGAAATATAATTGAGACCCTGTATATACTTAGGTTGTCCTGAAAAAACATATGTTAGAGATGATACTCATATTTCAAATGTAAACACTAATCATACATACCTTGTTGTAGGAGACTTACCCTTGACTGTTGATGTGTGGTCCTTACTGCAGTGATCCTTGAATGCATGCTTTTTTTGGACTTCTAGGAGCTCGATATTGAATCTATTGTATCTATGTAATTTCAGATCTCCAGAGTCTGAAATTGTATCCTATGGTATCCCTCTAAGTCCTCTTTCCAACCCCACAGGTCTGATCAAGATTGGATTCTTCAAGAAAGAGTATGCCCAATCTCCCACGATGACCTGATTATAGACTGGTTCAGTAGAACAAACTTGTACGAAATGCCACGTGTCACTGTTGCAACCTTCGGTCCTGAAAATGCTACTCAACAAAGTACAATCTGTCCTCTTTTTGTGACTATTTATGAAATTTGAATCCAATGCCCAGAGAGAAAGTTATGACAATTTTCCCAATGTCACCTGTTTCACATGGAATTCTGGATCCTGCAAAAAACCCTAACTTCCTCGGATCATATCTCCGAAAATACAACAAAACAAGATTTGAAATTTAGTCACGAGGTTCATCAAGATTTTAGCTAAAATGGGTTTTAATTTTAGCTTCTGAAGCTTTGTAGAAAAAGAGTTATAGCGAAAATGCCACGATGACCTGTTTGAAGCCACAAAATCCCTACTAGAGTAGGATATGAGGGTCATTATTTATATGAATGTCTTGAGTTGAGAGGGTCCTTAATAAGTGAACATTGGAGGGATTTTAGGAGCAAAAAAGATTTATTAATTATTTACTATTCAATGACCACAACCAATTATGAGTGCCATGCCACAACCCCATAGGGTTTTAGCCCACTAACTGGGGTTACTAACTTCAAACATGAATATCTCTCAAACCGTGAAAAATTACTTGGCGTGCCATATATCAACGGAAACATATCGACAAGTAGAATCCATTTAGAAGATCCTTGACTCAAAATAGAGCAATTTTTCAAGTCAAAATGCCCTTGCAATATCGGGGTAGCCCCTGATGCTGCTTGGGTTGACATCAATGACAACCACTGATCAACAATCTTCCCCTTTGGCATTGATGTCAACACAAGTACTCCCCTTGCGATCATTACACCTCTTCCTACTACCTTCTCTCCACCATTGTCATCAATGGAAAAGGGTAACTCCCCTTGACAAACAACCACTCGTGGACCTGTACACACCTCCACTCCCCCTTTCTACTCAAGTAGATAAGGGAAAGAGTCTAATGAAAATTTGGGAGAATCCCAAGAATTTGGCGAAGATACTCAAATGCTTCACAAGGTAATGGTTTGGTAAAGATGTCAGCAATTTGTTCCTTTGTGCCAACATATTCAAGGTTGATATTCTTTTTAGTGACCTGCTCTCTAACGAAATGATATTTAATCAGAATGTGCATTCATTTTGGAATGCATCACATGATTCTTGGAGATATTGATGGTGTTGGTGTTATCGCAAAAGATTGGAATAGGCTCATTGAATTTGACTTGAAGATCTTGCAAAGTTTGCTTCATTCAAAGAACTTGAGTACAACACGCTGCTGCCGCGACATATTCTGCTTCTGCTGTGGATAACAAGATTGGAGACTGCTTTTACTTAACTATGAAACAAGACAGCCACCTAGATAGAATGTTGCTCCATTGGTACTATTACGATCATCAACACTCCCTGTCCAATCTGCATCTGTATAATCTTGGATGACCAGATCATTTCCTTTGGGACACCATAGACCATATTTGTTAAGTTTAGGTATGTTCTTTGCTTAGAGAAATTTATTTCAATTTTCATAGTTAGCTCAATATCTTTTCCAGATTAGCAATCACATCAGCATTAAAGTAAACTGCAGATAGAACATAAACATAAATCGCAGAAGACATGCGAAGACAAGAGGACACAAGATGTGGCACTAGCCAGGGACAAACCCCAATGTGGGAAAACCTTTGATCAATTCTTCTTATATGTTCTTCAATAGTTCAGCACAGAGAGAGAGAGATAGTACATTTACAACAGAAGTCAACACTTTGACTTTTTAGATAAGAGAATCGATCATCTCTATATGAGATCATTTGAAGACATGCTACTTCAACTTATTCTCCAAGGTGACTCCTTCACCTATCATTGTGTTGCATCTCGTCCATGTGCTGCACCTCACTGTGCTACAACATCATACCATGTTCTTGAGCTGCACCATGCCGCTCCACTGCTGAGCTACACCTCATCACGCTGTACACAACTTGCTGCTCTTAATCATCATGTTGCACACATAACGCTGCAGCACTAGTTGTCACTACTTTATGAGATAGGTCATCAACATTCAGTGCTCTTCCTTCATACAGTCAATAATGCAGGTCTTCAAGGTGAGGCTCTACCACTTGAGTGATCCTTAGATCAAACTGCGCTACTGGCTATGTTCTACGGCCTAGCCCAGCAGCAAGTTAAGCCTACGATTATTGAGTCCAACAAGATTGACTCAATCTGAATATACACAAGGACATTTTTCTTCATTGTAATGACAACCTTATAAACTGTCCTCATGAACAACCTCATCACTGCATTGTCACCACACTTTTATGACACAGTCTTTGATGCTGTCATGATGACTGGTTAGGGCACTTCTTGGTTGTAGCTTAGGGATCCAAACAACCCTAAAACAACAACCTATAGTTCCTCCTCATTGCGGATTCTACTGCCCCTCAAGAATAACATTAACTTGCTCAAACATTCCTTAAATAGGCCACGCTGTCACCTATAGCAATGTGGCATTATGACCGCTGCTTAGATGACTCTAATAGGTCTCTTAGAGCTGTGTATAAGGTCTTCTTGCTGCGGAATAAGGGATGCACATAATAGTGGCTAGGGCATCATCCTAAATTGTGTCTAAGACCTCTCCTTGACAATGTTTAGGAGGAGCTTCTTCAGGCAGCATATAGGTCCTCCCTTGACTGCGTATAAGTCTCCTTCAGGATTGTGGATTAGGGCTCCTCAACAGTGGATAGATTAGGTCTCTTTTGACAGTGTTTAGTCCTCCTTTGTGCAGCGTATAGAAGCCTCCTTCCAATGCGGATATAGGGTTGTATTTAGACCTTCTTTTGTTGCGTAATAGGTCCTGCGGTAGGGCTCCTTCCAACTGCGGCTATGCCTCTTTTGTGACTGCGGCTAGTGCTTATTAAGGCCTCCTTTATACAGCATATAAGGATCCTCCTTGACTGCTTCTATAGGGCCTGCGTCTAGATGTCCAGCGTATAGATCTCTCCTTCATGATAGCGTAGGGCAACATAGAGGTCTCCTTCATGACAACGTATAGGATAGGGCATCCTCTAGGGAAGCGTATCCTCTTTAGGTCTCTCCTCCCACCAAAACCCAAAGACAAGTGGAGAGGAAGATATCACCAAGAGGATGAGTGTCTAAATGACTTGAAGTCCTCCTTTATTTATACTAAAACGTTGAGCACAAGTGGGGTTTATTTGGTTGCTGGCCGACCTTGACGAATTGTCCCATAACACAAATAAATTCATATCTCCATGAATACTTATCGGAATCGGATGATCTTTAGATAAATCCTACACCTCTCGATGAGAGGTATCTAAGAAAAATTAAAATATCAACTTCCATTAATAAGATGACCCACATGGAGTTTGGCCCTAGTTGCCAATTTTAACACTCCCTCTCAACTAGGGAGAACTCCATCCGCTGATCCATATGTTCGACTGTACTATCTCTGCCATTAGTGCCCTGCACTGCTCTGCTTTGGTGAACCATGAAGAAGAAGAATTGATCGAGAATGTCTCATATCATTCTCTACTGACCCGAAGTCAGTTTCATCTTATTGACTCGAAGTCAGCTTTATTGATCCTAGATCAATATCACATGAGAGTATCTCAAATCACTCATACTGATCCCAGATCAATGGAGGTCATCTTAAGATAGGGATTATGGTAGATACAACGATGCTTCCATTGATAGTACTACTATGGTTCCTAACCCAATTTCCATTCTCATTGATCAGATGAGAGGTACTTCCCATGAGTCCCAGACTGCATGGGTAGGATGCCTCGACAGGAGAACTAATCATCCTACCCACAGGAGAACTAATCATCCTGTTCTACAGTTGCCACGGGAGAACTAATCATGCCGGTCCAGAGGAGAACTAATCATCCTGTTCCATAGTTGCCATGGGAGAACTAATCATCCCAGCCCACAGGAGAACTAATCATCTTGTTCCATAGTCGCCACAAGGTATCACAGGGAAAGGTTGAACCTATCACCTTGTACATAGCACACCACCACGAGAGGGTGAGTTGCCCTGTAGTCGTATGTCGCTCCAGTAAGTACCCCAAGCCCCCAGAGCTCCCAAAGCTCAATGCATGCAACATGCAGGACCCTTATACGAAGATCTCTCAACGACTCCAAGTCGTTTGGGAAAATCACAGATTTGACCTTTCCCTGGGGCTTTGACAAAGTGTCTGCGACCTGTACATCAGTCTCAATGTGATGGAGCCTCCTCGCTCATCAACTTATCATATCCCAGATAAGGTAGTATCTGATGTCTATCTGCTGGAGCAATCATCGAATATGGGATTCCTCAATAATCGAGTCCCCCCTGGTTGTCACAGAGGATCATGGTGGTTTTCATCATGTGTACAAACAACTCACTATAGAGCTTCCACAACCAGGCAGCTTCATACGAGATCATACTCGTAGCTATGTATTTAGTCTCGATGGTGCTTATAGCAATCGACTTTTGCTTCCTGCTCATCCATGATATCGAAGTAGAACCCAAAGAGAATCAACACTCAGAAGTGCTCTTGAGATCCTCCATACTGCTTTCCTAGTCAACATTTGAACAATCACAGAGCGTCAGATTTCTGGCAGTGTATCTCAATCCATGAGAGATTGTGCCCCGAAGACATCTCAGAAGAATCTTGGGACCAATCCAGTGAGGCTCAATCAAATATGAGCTCACCATGCTAGCTACAAGACATATATCCGGACAGAAGTTCACCAAGAACATCAATGCAAATGAGTTTATGAAACTCAGAGGCATTTCCCAAATCTGGTCCGACATCACTACCATATAACTTTTGAAAGTTAAGATCCACAAGGTAGTCGCGAGCTTGTAGTTTTACCTTTCCACATCCGGAATCCAACTCCCTCTTACTTCTTCAAATGAGAGGGTCTGCACCTGTTAGAAATAGGTCATCCTCAAAAGGTGTCGGTATGAGAGGTCTATCATCCACAACCTTCGAACAATGGTTTGGATCGACTTCACTTTGAGTGAATCTCAGCTTCATTACACAGCTATCAATCCTCTCATATTAGGTCTGGGGTGTTTTACTTCAAGCCATAGAGGGCTTTCTTCCAACTCCATACATGAGATTGCCAATCATGAATCTCAAACCCCTCGGGTTGTTCCAAACCTGTGGACCGGCTACATGAGGGGAATGGTCCCCTTGTAATATTTTCCTTTGGTATATCTCAAACATGTACCTGCATGCTCTTCTTGAATTCAGACATCCCAATCACCATCTGGCTCACATCGTGTAGGGCCCCATAATAAGTAGACCTCCGGTGCTACAGATGAGATGTGTCAACTGACATAGTCCCCAATGGACCATCCTGCAACTTGATACAAATTGCCAACCCTGAACCCATGAGTAAAAGCATCTTTGAAAATTTCATTTTAAGACACGTACCTTTTCATCGATGAATGCTACCCTGTAACCTTTGACTTCCATTGCGGAAATGGACACCAGGTTCTTCTTGCGATTAGGTACACAAAAGAGATGCTGTAAATGAATCGAGTTACCCTCATTCAATTGAGGGGTAACATTTCCTACACCCTTTCTGGGATAGGTGGCATCGTCTCCAAGTATAATCCCATGATTGTTTCCATCTCTACCAAATTGGTGAGAGCACCCTTCAATCCGTTGAAGTGCTTTGGGGCACTACAATTAATAAGCCAGATTCCCAAAGAATCTGAAGGAGAGGGCCAATACAAGATAGCGCTTCTTTATCTTATCATAAACAACATTTGATTCTTCATACCTGGGGTTCCTTGCTTTCTCTGAAGAGTCGGCCATTTCCTTGATGACCTGCATTACCTGTCATTCCTCTGACCATCGAAGATGTCCCTGGAATGATTGTTATCATCATCAAGTGATGTGTCCCTGCCATTCAGACACTCCTTCACATAATGTCTGAACTAGTTATCTGCCTTTCCTTCCACCTTAAGATTTGCTCTTCTCAATGAAGTGATCTTTAGGTAGGCCATATTCCGCTGTGCCATACTGATAATATTCTCTGCTTTGATTTCACCCTCGGTGAATTTGAAAAGGGATGAGGAACCCATTGATCCTTTCCTAACTGTCTTCGGTGATTACTCTTTTACTCTTGCTTGGCCATTGTCTTCACCTCAACTCTGAAACCATGTTAAGTTTAGGTATGTTTTATGCTTAGAGCAATTCATTTCAATTTTCATAGTTAGCTCAATATCTTTTTTGGATTAGCAATCACATCAGCATTAAAGTAAACTGCAGATAGAACATAAACATAAATCACAGAAGACATGCCAAGACAAGAGGACACAAGATGTGGTGTTAGCTAGGGACAAACGACAATGTGGGGAAATCCTTGATCAATTCTTCTCATATGTTCTTCAATGGTTCAACAGAGAGAGAGAGAGTGAGAGTACATTTACAACATATGTCGACAGTTTGACTTTCTAGATAAGAGAATCGATCATCTCTACATGAGATTAGTTGAAGACATGCTGCTTCAATTGATTCTCCAAGGTGACTCTTTCACCTATCATTGTGTTGCATCTTGTCCATGTGCTGCACCTCATCGTGTTGCACCATGCTGCTCCACTGTTGCTGTACCTCATCACGTTGTACACAACTTATTGCTCTTAATCATCATACTGCACACATCATGTTGCTGCACTAGTTGTCATTGTTTTATGAGATAGGTCATCAACATTCAGTGCTCTTCATACAGTCAACAATGCAGGTCTTCAAGGCGAGGCTCTACCACTTGAGCGATCCTTGGATCAAACTGTGCTGCTGGCTATGGCCTACGACCTAGCCCAGTAGCAAGTTAAGCCTATGATTATTGAGTCCATCAAGATTGACTCAATTTGAATATATATAAGGACAATTTTCTTCATCGTAATGACAACCTTATAAACTGTCCTCATGAACAACCTCATCACTGCACTGTCACCACACTTGTATGACACAGTCTTTGATGCTGTCATGATGACTAGTTAGGGCACTTGGTTGTAGCTTAGGGATCCAGACAACCCTAAAACAACAACCTCTAGTTCCTCCTTATTGTGGATTCCACTGCCCCTCAAGAATAACATTAACTTGCTCAAACAGTGCTTAAATAGGCCATGCTGTCACCTACAACAATGTCGCATTATGACAGCGGTTTAGATGACTGTAACATGTCTCTTAGCGCTGCGTATAAGGTCTTCTTGCTGTGGAATAAGGGCTGCACATAACAGTGGCTAGGGCATCATCCTAAATTGTGTCTAAGACCTTTCCTTGACAACGTTTAGGAGGAGCTTCTTCAGGTAGTGTATAGGTCCTCCCTTCACTGTGTATAAGCCTCCTCCGAGATTGCAGATTAGGGCTCCTCAATAGTGGATAGATTAGGTCTCTTTTGAAGTGTTTAGTCCTCCTTTGTGCAGCGTATAGAAGCCTCCTTTAACTGCGGATATAGGGGCTATATTTAGACCTTCTTTTGTTGCGTAATAGGACCTGCGGTAGGGCTCCTTCCAATTGCGGCTATGCCTTTTTGTGACTGCAGCTAGGGCTTATTAAAGCCTCCTTTATACATCGTATAAGGATCCTCCTTGACTGCGTCTATAGGGCCTGCGTCTAGATGTCCAGTGTATAGATCTCTCCATGGCTGAAGCTTGATCTTCATTAGGGCAGCGTAGAGGTCTTCTTCGTGACATCGTATAGGATAGGGCATCCTCTTGGGCAGCGTATCCTCTTTAGGTCTCTCCTCCCACCAAAACCCAAAGACAAGTGGAGAGGAAGAGATCACCAAAAGGATGAGTGTCTGAATGACTTGAAGTCCTCCTTTATTTATACTAAAACGTTGAGCACAAGTGGGGTTTATTTGGTTGCTGGTGAACCTTGACGAATTGTCCCATAACACAAATAAATTCATATCTCCATGAATACTTATCGGAATCAGATGATCTTTAGATCAATCCTACACCTCTCGATGAGAGGGATCCAAGAAAAGTATCAGTTGCCATTAATAAGATGACCCACATGGAATTTGGCCCTAGTTGCCAATTTTAACAATATTTCACTGTGCCCTTAAGATATCTAAGGATTCTTTTGACGGCAATAATATGAGATTCTTTTGGTGCTGCTTGGAATCTTGCTACTTGTCCAACTACCTACATCACACCAAGCTGGGAGGCTATCACATATAAGAGACTACCAATCATGGATCCATACAACCTTTGGTCCACATCCTTTGACGAATTTTCTAAGCTTAACTTGCAACATGTTACCATGGAGGTAAGGACTTGCAATATTCCATCTAGAATTTCTTGAGCATTTCTTCGATATGCTTGGATTAATATATGAATATTCCTTTATCATGCTGAGAAATATAAACCTCTAAAAAGCATGTCAGTTTGCCAATCATAGACATTTCAAACTCACTTTGCATTTTTGTGGTAAATTATCTACTTAATCTATTGTCACTGCTTCCAAAGATTATATCATCCACATATACTTCGATAATTGTTAGGTTATCTCGATCCACTTTCACATAAATATTGTTGTCAGCACTTCCTTTCTTGAAAGGAGCTTGCTTGAGACCATATAGAGCTTTCTTTAATCTGTAGACGTATTCTTCTTTTAGAGAGCAAAAAACTTTTGGGTTGTTCAATGTAAACTTATTCCTCCAATTCACCATTTAGAAAAGATAACTTAACATCCATTTATAGACCTTGATTTTTCTCGAGCAAGCATAAGCGAGAAACATCTTGATAGCTTCCATATTGGCAATGGGAGCAAATGTTTCTTCAAAATCGATTCCTTCAGCCTGAGCATATCCTTTGTAGACTAACCTTGCCTTGTTCGTGGTAACATGTAATTGTTCAATTGTTTTGCTCCCCTTGAACTTGTAATGAAATTGCCATCTTGTTCAAACTACGTTCTTGTCAATTGTAGACTTGTGCCATATACTGTTGCATAGACTCCTCCTCTACAAACATTAAGGAGTCAACAAGCCAGATTGTTCAAAATAGTGAGTCACCTAATAGGCCATCTTGACTTGAGTCATTATCTGAAGTAACTATTAATTCCTCATGACCTTTTGCTTTTACAAATCCTGAAAGCATAACTGCTGAAACCTTACTATCTGCTTTGTCTTCCTGTACTTGTTTCCTTTTCCAGACCTTCTTATTCCGGCAATCTCGAGCCATGTGCCCATAGTTATGACACTTGAAGCATTCAATGTTGTCCATAGGTGATTCCATCTGATATCTGCAACCACGAGTGCTATGGCCATAGTTACGGCATTTGAAACATTCAATGTTGGGCCTGTTGACCACTACGTGTCAACTAACCTTAGCAGTACACCTCCTTTTCTTCGCAAAAGGGATAGAGCTTGATCGACGTGTCGTGCCATTCGACAGTCATCGTCGACCTGATCATGTTATGTTGTAAACTTAGTCTACATGTGTAAATTGTAAATAATCTTAGCATATTTGAGTCATGTATGTAAATTGCCTAGGTGGACCTAATTTTCTAGTGATAATCTATGTTCCGGAAGGTTTTTTGTCTCACCGATCCATGATAGGCAGAGTTTTCCTTCAGCCTAACCCCAAAGTCGGAATGAATTTTGTCATTAAAATCTTAGGGGAATCCTAGTGTGTTGATCTGCTAGATTATGTTTGGTCGCAGAACTGAATGGTCTATGAAGGTCTAGGTCAAATGGGTTTTCCCCCTTGAGATGTAAAAAAGTCATGATGTAAAGTGTCTTGAGGGTTAGAAAATGTTTTAATCCCCTCATAAGTCTTAAGTCCTAGGTCCTAGGTGATTTTTCAAAAGGCTAAGTTCGAGGATCCAAAAATATAATAAATTAAAGAAATAAAAAAATAAAAAAATATATAAAAATAATAATTAAAAAAAAAAATTAGTTTTTTAAATAATTAAAAAATAAATAAAATAAAATAAAATTTATAAAAATAAATAAATAAAATTAAAATATAATAAAATAATATAAATAATAAATAAGTCGAAATTTTGAGAAAACAAATGCAAAATTTTAATTTTTAAAATTTCGACGGATGAGATTAAAAGATATCTTGATCCTCATCGATTGTCGAGATTAGTTTGACATGGATCACTCGAACTAGCCGTTGGGAGTTTTTCCTTTAAATAGGGTGCTAGGGGTCATTTGAGATCAAATTTGATATGAGAGTCTAGTGCTAAAAGAAGCTCTCTTGTAGTCATTTTTTTTGTGCAATAAAGAAAGATTTCGGGGTTAAGAATCTTGCTGGTGTTACTCTTCTGAAAGTGCTGTAAGATGTTTTATTTTTTTGCATAATTTTATTTTCAGTCATTGATAATAGCTTGATGAAGATTGATTTAGGCACAGGTATCTTGTCTGATCTTTGGGGTTTGAATGATAGTTTAGATTCTGAAATATAGTGGTAGGTATCTCCATTTGATCTGGATTTCACTATATTTTTTCCCTCTATGTTAATGGTTGATTTTAAGCTGTGCAGGAAATCTTAGTTTTGAGTTTACTGGGCGTTAGGGAAGTTCTCGGCTGAACCAGCCAACTCTCGGATTGCGTTTTCTGAAAGAGCCCAGCTAATTTTTTATTCCGAGCTTATCATCTGAATTTTTTTTATGAATGCATGCTGGGTTTTTTGAAGTATCTCACATTAAAATTAAATTCTGATAATATTATTGTGATTATTGACAAATCTGGCTTCTTAAGATTCGAAAATCTGTAAATGCTGTAATTATTTAGTTGATTTAGGGTTTTCAGTTTTGTTTTCTGCACATATTATTTTTGGGTTTTTTGTTCTTTTTTTGCCATTACAGGTTGCAGGGTTTTCTGAACATTTCTGAGGGTTTGATCAGAGTTATTTTGTTGTTCAGGGTTTATTTTTGTTGCAGGAAAAAGATTTTTTTTTTTTTTGTTACTGAGGCTGGATTGTTGCCATACCTCCTACGTGAATCCATTTTTTCTGATTACATTGGCCATTCCAGCTTCCACGCAGCTCACTCATTCCCGTTCACGCTGCTGCCTGCGTGCCACCTTTCCATGACTGCCAAAACATTGCAGATCCGTTTCTCCTTCTCTGCTCCTCATTTACGCTGCTCTTCCCACTTCGCAGTCCCTCCATTCAGTGGCTAGCTCCATCAAACTGTTGCCTCTTCTTCCTCTGCGGATCTGCAAACCCTTCCACGGTCTTGCTACGCTGCTCATGCGTTCATTCAGTGCTCTGTCTGCCATTGCCCTCACTTCCATCGCATTCCTTTTCTCACACTGAGTCTTCATCGAACCTGCAAACAAAATCTGAACTCAAAACACCCACATCTTCACACAGTCTTTCGGTCTTTGCGATTTTCACTATCAGCGTTCAACCAAAGCTCCCTTTCACTGCCTCAGCCATCTACGTGCAGCTACGTCTCCAATCCACGATTTTTTTTGTTTGCTGCCATCATATCTGCAACTCCTTATGCTGCTTCGCACCTCTTCTTTGCGGCATCTCTATATACAGTCAATCCGTAACCAACGCTCCATTGTTAAGCCTGCTTTTCCTTTCTGCTGTCGCAAAACCTACAAGTCGAAACCCTTTACACTTCCTTATTCCCTTTCTTCTGTCTTTGAACACCCTCGAGCCTCTCGTTGAAGTTCATTCCGTATTCAAACCTGCCCACTGGGAAACAAACGTATATTTTTTTTTTATGATGTATGCATTTTGTTAGGTTAGGTTTAATGTTAGCATATTTTGTTTAGGATAGCTTATTATTTTTATTTCATTTTCTTTAGTATGTGGTAGTATATATGTAATAAAAAAAAAAAGAGTTTCCTTTTCAATTCTTTTCTTTTGTGATCTTAATTTGAGTTTAGGATTTTATAATTTTTGTTAAATCAAAATTTAATTAGACTTTGATTTTATTAAGTTAGACTTTAGCTTTTAATTTTAGAATTTTTAAAATCATATATACTATTTAATTATTAAAAATAAATTATAAATATTTTTTAGCTTTTTGTTTTGTTCATTTTCTCGGTTGGTTTTTTGTTTTGATTCTTAGAGATTATTTTTAGCTTACAGTTTGTTGTTTTTAGAAATAGATATAATTTAAGTTCTTTGTTTTCTCAAATATATATAATATATAATATTTGTCCTTTTTTGTTAGACTTTAAGTTTGTTCACATATTTTAATTTTTTGATTGGTTTAAAAAATTTTTTTAAGGATTTGTTAGGTTTCAATTTTTCATTAGAATTTTAGTTAGAGTTAAGTTTTATTTTGTTGTTTTGGTTAAATAATCATTAAAAAATAAAAAAAATAAAAAAAATTCATAAAAGGCATAAAATATTTCTCTTAGTTTAGTTTATATTTTAGTTTTATTTAGATTTTAGATTTTATATTGTTTCATAGATTAGGTGTTAGTTTTAGATTAGATTTCATTTAAGATCTTAATTTTTGTTTAATTTTTAAAAACATAAAAAATATAAAAATCACAAAAAGTTGTTTTTCCTAAAATATTTTTTGCATCACTTTTAGTCTTAGCATATTTTGTCACGTTTCCAAATTCTTGGCATATTTCGTTAAGGCTAATAAGTTTTTTTTTTGATGTGGGATCAATATTTATCATTTTTATGTGGTAAAACGTATTTAAATGTTCATCTGAAGTCAGCTATGTGAAAGTGGTAACTGGTCAGCATTTAAAATTTTATGATCATTTAAAGCATTTCATTTTTTTGAAGTTTAATCACTGGATCATCGTTAAAGCGTTGTGCATCTTGCATCATTTGGGTTATTTGATGATAAATGATTGTTTTACATGATTTATACTTCTGCAACACTTAATAAATAATCATTTAATCGCTGACTCCATAAGGCACTAGTACATTAATTGCTATATCAATCAGGTGCTAAATCGCCTTGTTCTATCTCCCAACCCAACTGGTCCACAGTTGGTCTTCATTCATCCCATAGGGTCTACCCCCCTTAGCCGCGGGAGACGACTTAAATGGAGAGATTGGGGATCAGGGTGACGACCCCCGATCTAAGCATTGTCGTGACAATCTGTGTGACAACATTTTTTGGCGTCGTTGCCAGGGATAGAGTTTTTCTGTCCCTGGCGTTTCAATGACATTCATCTTCTCATTTCTCATCATTCTTTCATCTTTCTCATGTCTCATTTGAGTTGGCAGATTCAACATTTTTTGGCATCATTCAGATCTTTTTATCGCCTTACCTTTCGTCATATCAGCAACTACTCTTCAGTTCATTTTTTGTTTGGGTGGCGATTGCATTTCTTTTCATTTATTTTTCCTAGACAAGAAGCCTCTCTCATATCAGCTTGTTGGTTGCTAGAGTTGACTCATTGTTCAAGTGGCGACTCCACTTCTTTCATTTATTAATTTTCTTGAGTAGAGATCTCGTTCTATCATCCATTTGGTTCCTCGTTATTCATCATGGATTATTTGTTTAAACCATGTCATTTCACTGATGATCTCCATGATTTTCCGGAAGAGGCCATTTCTAAATTACTTTTGTTCTCAGATGGTGATCCAGTCACTGCTAGAAAGCATTTAAGCAGGTTTACTTGTGTAATGATCATATATTGTAGACTTCCTCAATATAATCATGAAGATGTCAAAATGCGTCTATTTGTCCGTTCTTTAAAGGGTGATGCTTTGAACTGGTTTAATAATTGTCTTGAAGATTCTTTCACTTTTTTACAAGACATTGTCGATGCTTTTAAAGATAGATATGGTGATCCAGATAGCTCGCCTTGTGCCCCTAAAATTGTGCAATGGAATGAAAGTAATCTTATAAAAGGTCCAGCTATCGATGAAAGATTTCAAGACAAATCTTCATATTAGAACGTGCCATCCACTTGTACCATTGCAGATCAAATCCATGATAGTGGAAAAGCAGGGACAAATTGTAAAAACATTGTTGACATTGAAACGGAAGATCAGAAGAAAATTATACAAGAACTAATGCGGCTGGTAAAAAATATGGAGATCAATCAAACAAATTACGCCAATGACGTGAGAACTTTATGCACCCACCTGGAAAAAAGTAATATGGAGATGGAGATTATGAAAATTAAACACTCTGATTACATAACCGACATGCAAAATCAACATGCTAAGGAAATTGAGGCCATGAAAACTAATCATGACACAAAAATTAGTTTTATGCAAAGCAAGTTATCAGGCTTAGAGGAAAATATGACGACCATGCAAGCAAATCATAAGAAAGAGATAAACTCTATGCAACATTGCTTGATGACCATAAAGGAAAAGGACGATAAAGTAATAAAAGATATGGAAGCTAATCAGATATGTCTTCAGAATAAGTTACTGACCATGGAGGAAGACCATGCCAGGGAAATCAATGCTATAAAGGTTAAATACTCTAGTCAGATGGATGCCATTAAAATACAGTTTCAGAAATTTCAACAGCAATCAGAAGATGAAAGAAACCAAGGAACGTCAATAGATCAGGAGCCTCCTTATCTGTTACAGCAAGCTCCATCTTGTTACGAGGTTCTTTGTTCCATTGAAAATAACCTGGATGAAAGGGAAATTAATAATTAGGTTGATGCTCACACGGTTAATCCACCAGTCATAGAAGGTCAAGTTATAACTCATGGCACTTATGACATTGATCCATCATCCTTGACAAGGCAGATGCAGAATGAAGAAAGACATGTCACGCATATCTTACATACTTCATCTAACAGCTTTAAAGCAGAAAGTTCCACATCAGTAGTGATACAACCTGCCACAAAGAAAAGGCAGAAGAGAAAGAAAACGAGAAAAATATTTGATGCATCAAACAGCCGCGAGCAGCTTGATTTTCAAAGAGGAAAAAGTCCTACCATATGCAGAATTGGACATGGCACATCCGACAAGCAGCCGACGGATTTGCCTGAAAGCAGGAAAATGCTCATTATACACTATATTGAACACATCTGATGCCATGGGGCATCCTTTGTATTGTATTTCTAACCCTACTCCTTGTCATTTCAACATTTTATTTCTGTTTTAGGATTAGATTTGCTTCACTAGATAGTTAATAAATGAAGAGCTTATATCTTTCATGTGCTTAATATTATATGATAATTTTTTGGACGGACACTACTTATATTTTGTTGTGTGTTGCATGGATATAGATTCTGGATTCTCACATTCCTACAGTGCAGCAACGTGTCCCCAAGTGGAGCAAGATGTTGACCACTATGTGTCAACTACCCTTAGCAGTACACCCCCTTTTCTTCGCAAAAGGGATAGAGCTTGATCGAAGTGTTCATGCCATTCAACAGTCATCGTCGATCTGATCATTTTATGTTGTAAACCTAGTCTACATGTGTAAATTGTAAATAATCTTAGTAGATTTGAGTCATTTATGTAAATTGCCTAGGTGGACCTAATTTTCTAGTGATAATCTACATTCCGGAAGGTTTTTTGTCTTGCCTATCCATGATCGGCAGAGTTCTCCTTCAGCCTAACCCCAAAGCTGGAACGAATTTTGACATTAAAATCTTAGGGGAATCCTAGTGCATTGATCTGCTAGATTATATTTGGTCGCAGAACTGGGTGGTCTATGAGGGTCTAGGTCAAATGGGTTTTCCCCCTTGAGATGTAAAAAGTCATGATGTAAAGTGTCTTGAGGGTTAGAAAATGTTTTAATCCCCTCATAAGTCTTAAGTCCTAGGTCCTAGGTGATTTTTCCAAAGGCTAAGTTCGAGGATCCAAAAATAAAAATATAAAAGATTAAAAAATATTAAAAAAATATAATTAAAAAAAATAAAATAAAAAAAAATAAAAAAAATAAATTAAAAAATAAATAAATAAAAATAAAAAAATTAAAAAAAATAAAATAAATAAAATAATAAAATAAGTTGAAATTTTGAGAAAACAAATGCAAAATTTTAATTTTTAAAATTTTGACGGATGAAATTAAAAGATATCTTGATCCTCATCGATGGTCGAGATTAGTTTGACTTGGATCACTCAAACTAGCCGTTGGGAATTTTTCCTTTAAATAGGGTGCTAGGGGTCATTTGAGATTAGATATGATCTGAGAGTCCAGTGCTAAAGAAAGCTCTCTTGTAGTCATTTTTGTGCAATAAAGAAAGACTTTGGGGTTAAGAATCTTGCTGGTGTTACTCTTCTAAAAGTGTTGTAAGATGTTTTATTTTTTTGCATAATTTTATTTTCAGCCATTGATAATAGCTTGATGAAGATTGATTTAGGCACAAGTATCTTGTCTGATCTTTGGGGTTTGAATGATAGTTTAGATTCTGAAATATAGTGGCAGGGATTTCCATTTGATCTGGATTTCACTATCATTTTTCCCTCTATGTTAATAGTTGATTTTAAGCTGTGCAAGAAATCTTAGTTTTGAGTTTACTAGGCATTAGGGAAGTTCTTGGCTGAACCAACGAACTCCTAGATTGCGTTTTCTGAAAGAGCCCAGTTAATTTTTGATCCCCGGCTTATCTTCTAAATTTTTTTATGAATGCATGCAGGGTTTTCTGAAGTATCTCACATTAAAATTAAATTCTGATAATATTATTGTGATTATTGACAAATCTGGCTTCTTAAGAGTCAAAAATCTGTAAATGCTGTAATTATTTAGTTGATTTAGGGTTTTCAGTTTTGTTTTCTGCACATATAATTTTGGGGCTTTTGTTCTTTTTTTGCCATTACAGGTTGCAGGGTTTTTTGAAGATTTCCGAGGGTTTGATCAGAGTTATTTTGCTGTTCAGGGTTTATTTTTGTTGCAGGAAAAAGAATTTTTTTTTTTAAGGCAGGCTGGATTGCTACCATACCTCCTGCGTGAATCCATTTTTTCTGGTTACGCTGGCCATTCCAGCTTCCACGCAACTCACTCATTCTCGTTCACGCTGCTGCCTGCATGCCAACTTTCCGTTACTACCAAAACACTGCAGATCCGTTTCTCCTTCTCTGCTCCTCATTTACGCTCTTCATCCCACTTCGCAGTCCCTCCATTCAGTTGCCAGCTCCATCAAATTGTTGCCTCTTCTTCCTCTGTGGATCTGCAAACCCTTCCACACTCTTACCTACTACGTTGCTCATGTATTCATTCACCTCTCTGTTTGCCATTGCCCTCACTCCCATCGCATTCCTTTTCTCACACTTAGTCTTCATCGAACCTGCAAACAAAATCTGAACTCAAAACGCCCACATCTTCATGCAGTCTTTCGGTCTCTGCGATTTTCACCATCAGCGTTCAACCAAAGCTCCCTTTCACTACCTCAGCCATCTACGTGCAGCTACGTCTCCAATCCACGATTTTTTTTGTTTGCTGCCATCATTTCTGCAACTCCTTACGCCACTGCCCACCTCTTCTTTGTGGCATCTCCATATACAGTCAATCCGTAGCCAACGCTCCATTGCTAAGCCTGCTTTTCCTTTCTGTCGTCGCAAAACCTGCAAGTCGAAACCCTTTACGCTGCCTTGTTCCCTTTCTTCTGCCGTTGAACACCCTCCAGCCTCTCGTTGAAGTTCATTCCGTATTCAAACCTGCACGCTGGGAAACAAACATATATTTTTTATGATGTATGCTTTTTGTTAGGTTAGGTTTAACGTTAACATATTTTGTTTAGGATAACTTATTATTTTTATTTCATTTTCTTTAGTATGTGGTAGTATATATGTAATAAAAAAAAAGGAGTTTCCTTTTCAATTCTTTTCTTTTGTGATCTTAATTTGAGTTTAGGATTTTATAATTTTTGTTAAATCAAAATTTAATTAGACTTTGATTTTATTAAGTTAGACTTTAGCTTTTAATTTTAGAATTTTTAAAATCATAT
>APFE030828322.1:103067-150090 GCA_000404065.3 Pinus taeda
TACGCACTCTGAGACTGACTTTGAGTCAGTGGAGGATGATACTGGTCTAGGACCAGTGGAGTTGTACTCACTATGATGCTGACTTCGGGTTGGTTGAGACTGGTCTGGGACTAGTGGTACATATTTTGAGACTGACTTTGAGTCAGTATGATACATCCTCGATCATTTCTTCTTCTTCATAATTCAGACAAAAGCAGAGCAGAACAGAACAATGCAAGAGTAGAGCATAACATAGCAAAACAATACAGATCGGTACAGGGCAGAACAAGACAAAGCAGAACAGGCAGAATAGAGCAGAGCAGGGCAAGGGTAAGGCTGTATAGGGCAGTGCATTTGATGGATGAATAGTAACAACCGATAGACAGATTGCAGATGAAGTTCTTCCTGGTTGAGAGGGAGTGTTAAAATTGGCAACTAGGGCAAAACTTCATGTGGGTCATCTTATTCATGGCTGATAATTTTCTTATTAAATTCCTCTCGTCGAGAGGTGTAGGATTGATATAAAGATCATCCGATTCCGATAAGTATTCATGGAGATATGAATTTATTTTGATTATGGAATTATTATCAAGCCGACCTACAACTCATGTAGGCTCAGAAGCCCAATAGTCGCATCTATTCACCCACCAACGTTGTGTATAAATATAAGAGGACTTTTCCTCATTTGGACTCACTCATCTCATCACATCTCTCTCTCTCTACTGCACAGATATGAGTCTCTTCTCTACTGCACTGAAATGGGTCTCTCTCTCTCTCACACATGTGAAGCTGGAAGCTGCTGAAATTGAAGCTGCAACTGCAGAAGTAAAGATTGACTTGCAAGGCATAGAAGATCTCCTCTTTGGAACTGCGTTGTAGGTTCATCTGAACCTCCTCTAAAAGCCGCAACTTCTGGTGGTGGAATGAAGTCAATTCGATGAACGGTTTGCAAGATATCGGCTGCCCTAGTTTGAAGCCAGAAACTGCTGAAACTGAAGCTGCAACTGCAGAAGTAAAGATTTACTTGCGAGGCCTAGAAGATATCCTCTTTGGAACTGCGCTACAGTTTCATCTGAACCTCCTCTGAAAGCTGCAACTTCTGGTGGTGGAATGAAGTCAATCCAATGAACAGTTTGCAAGATATCGACTGCCCTAGTTTGAAGCCGGAAACTGCTGAAACTAAAGTTGCAACTGCAGAAGTAAAGATTGACTTGCGAGACCTAGAAGATATCCTCTTTGGAACTGTGCTATAGTTTCATTTGAACCTCCTTCGAAAGCCACAACTTCTGGTGGTGGAATGAAGTCAATCCGATGAATGGTTTGCAAGATATCGACTGCCCTAGTTTGAAGCCGGAAACTACTGAAATTGAAGCTGCAATTGCAGAAGTAAAGATTGACCTGCGTGGCCTAGAAGATCTCATCTGAACTGTACTGTAGGTTCATATGAACCTCCTCTGGAAGCCGAAACTTTTGGTGGTGGAATGAAGTCAATCCGATGGTCGGTTTGTGAGATATCATCTGCCCTAGTTTGATAATGAAGCCGCTAATGCTGATGCTGCTGATCTAGGGTTTGCTACCGGTGATATGAATCAGATTCATTGTACTATTTATCTCTGCTGAATTATTGAAGATAAAAGAAGATTTGATCAAAGGGTTTCCCCACACATTGTGGGGTTTGTCCCTGGCTAGCCGCCACATCTTGTGTCTCTTGTCTTGGCTTGTTTTCTGTCGATCGTTTAATGTTTTACCTGCACTTTACTTTATGTACATGTGATTGCTAATCGGTGGAATATAATTAGAAAATGAAGTAAACTGTTATAAGCATAGAACATACCATAACTTAACACAGAGAGAGAGCCTTTGCTGATTTGTAATGTGTCATCAACAGTAGATTGTATAAGAGTTTTCATGAACTCTAATACTTCAGTAATTGTAGCCATTTTTTCATATCCTCCCAATAATGATATGTTTTGGTTAGATTCTTCTTCAATTTCTTTGGACTTTTTTGATTGCTTTCTTAAAGAATCTATGTTTGTCACCAATTTCTCATAGCCTCCCATAAATGATATTTTTTGGTTAGGCTCTTCTCCAATTTCCTCCTTAGGTTTGTCAGGGTATTGACGTAACACTCTTAAGACAAAATCTGCGGATTTCTTAGATTTTGAAGAAATGTTACTATTTTTCTTATCATTTCCTGGATTTTCTTTTGAAACAATAGACTCAGCCTGTATTCGCCTAAAGAGAGCAGCAATGTCATCTTCAACAGAGGAGTTGGATGATTTATTCATATCTGGATTGGATCCATCATTAAGAGATGACATTGGAGATCTCCTCGCATATGTAGATGATGATCTCAGAGAAAGGTGATGATCTCTTTTACTGTGGTTTACATTATCAATTTCTCCAGTAACATTCTCTGAATCAAAATTATTCTGCACCTTTTCAGCACCATTGTTCTCCTGCTTTCTGTTCCGAATACGCCCTCCTTCCTTTTTAACTTCAGAAATTGGATTTGGGGACTGTCTATTGAAATTAGAGGGCATTCTCCTTGGGAAGGAACTGTTGCTTAATGCCATGTGTTCCACATGTGATGAGGAAAAATCAGTTTCTCTCCTCCTATTTCCTGATGAATGAGATGCTCCAAAAGAAAACATTAGACTCCCATCTGCAAGCTCTTTAATAGTGGTGATGTCGCGCTCTGTTTTGCACATGGCTCTCGCTCTACTTAAACCTATTGGAAAATCCCCTCGAAGACATTGTTAGCTTGACCTGGGCCCAATCTTGGGTGACCACTACGGTAACAGGGTATGAAAATGGACAGCGTCGTCATCTTCAGTACAGAATGAGGATGAATCTGCAATCCTCAGTGATACCCAAAAACGAACATGCGGGAAACGCCTTAGAAATTAAATAATGAACATAATTCGTAGTCACATTAATGAAACGGTTGATTACAGTCGAGCGGATTCCAAGTTGTTGAGCATATTAATGAAAAGGTTGATTATCGCTGAGCAGGCAGGAATACGCCTGCTCTGAGTGGTTCGAGCCTCCCTTCAATTCAGTCAACAGCCCTCCGATCGAGCCAAAGACGCGCCATTGCTGGTCTTGTTTTAACAAGAATGGAGATATATACAAGTGCCTAGATGCGAAAATAGGGCTGAGACCTCAAGAATGGATAGTGAACCTACTGAAATGCAGATGACTTGAGATAAACCTACTGAAATTAAGATAACTTGGACTGATTTAGTACCGAGATTGTCTGCACCACAGGTTTTATATATTTGTTGGGGAATCTGATCTATGGCGTCGTCTGATCCATTCATAACACTGTTCTCAACCAAATGAATAGCGCACGTTAAATGAATGAGAGATTAAACTGTAGGATACGTTTAGCCACAGCCACAAGCTGAACATGGTCAGACGGACAAAACAAATCCACTCGGTGTGTAACTGAAGAAATAACAGAGAGGACGCTTTGTATTGAAGCCGACACTTTTGTATTCGAACCGTCATAGCATAGATGATAATTCCCCCTCCAATTTTTTATTTTATTTTATTTTTTATTTTTTTATTTTATTTTATTTTATTTTTATCTCTGTTGTTCATTACGGAGAAACAGACGAAATTGATGTAGATGTAAATTTGATTCACAATTTTTTAAGGGCTAATCGAACATAGCTTGTAATCTGGGAATTGTCAAGAGAGTTCTACGAAACATCGATGCTATGCACACCGTCAATATCGATCCTGGGCTCGGATCCCAGCAGCCACACCAGCTGGAAATGACAGTTTTGGAATCTGTTGGAGTAGAGCAACTTTTCGTTGCAATATGCCATCCTTGTGCAACCTGACATCGGCCCAAACATTTCTTTGTCCCTCTGGCGCCATCCATTACAACATTATCTTGCTAATGAGACTTATGGCCACACCACTGAATTCCTTCTCGAGGTTAATTGATGTTGCAGCAAACCTTGGCAAATCCAATGCGCGAGTTGGTGGTGATTACAAACAATGTTTCCTCAATCGACACCAAATCTGATTTACCGGATGTGAAACTGTAGATTACCAAGCCGTTTGTGGCATTACTGCTTGTCATTTTTTAAACATTATTATTTTGACACCGTCCTTCCATCGTCCTGCAAGATACGAACCCACTATGTCGCAGAGCCGTTCAAATTATAGAAATGAAGCCTGACAACAATGCGTTATTTAAGGAATCTCAGACAAGATTTGAAGGGAATGACAACATGTCAGAGAATCTGGCATTACTTTAGGTCACATAATGGTAGATGCGATACATGCCAGAAGAGTTAAGTAATTTTCAGCCTTTTTTTTTTAAGGAAAACACCAGGCCAACAGAAGATTGAAAGACTGACACTGAAGAAGGAGCGTTTATTGAACGTTGGACAAAACATTAACCACAATGCCTTAGTCGCTGCCCAAATGCAGAAAGCAACCAGATTCTACAACATTACAATTAAAAATACCCTTCCAAACTGTCCATCTCAAAATCGGAAAACAGGTATCCACCATCCAATCCTAATTCGAATGAATACAAATAGTTGGAGACACAGGGATGCACATTTTTTTTTTATGGAATTCACAATGCATTTACGGCCTTCAAAATATTCAACGCACCATACCAAACCTTACATATTTAAATAGTTCAATCTCACCATACAAATTCTTCAACACAATACTGACAAAGCATAGTTTACGGTCTTTAAAACTCATTTAACACAAAAAATGCATACAGCATGGAACTCGTTGGAGAGAATCAACGCACATGTTGTCATTGCACCATAGGTTATCAGTGCAACACACATATACACCAACATATAATCGGTCTTCAAAGTATATGTGCCATCACTATCTCACATATACAACCAGCATATAATCGATGCGTAGGTTTACACAGGCCACACAAAAACAAGTGGCTCACAAAAGATTGAGCAGATTATGAACGTACCAGCTCTGATACCATGTTAAACACACATGGGCAGCGAGAACAATATGAAAGATAAAACATGCAAGTACATTTTTATTAACAACTGATATACATTTATAGTACATTGTTGTGATCGTTGGGTTTCACATCCCAAAGTCTCTTGGACTCCTTTTGTCCATTTGGCTTCCACACTAACCCATTGAGGATTAGGTGTCCAACAGTTTCGCATGTAGTGCCACTCCTAAATCTAGTAGCCAATAAAGGAGATCCCACAAGACTAGGATACAAGACTAACTGTCAAATTGGGCAAGGGGACAAGAGTACGGACCAAGCCTATTCTTTCCGCTGAATCCACTCACTTATCCACGTCTAGATGTGTCCATGATAAGTAAGAAAAAAACCCAATTACACAATGAAAAACCATACCTTTGAGGTTGGAAGGCCCACCTTCAAACATACGATCATAATAGATGGGCGAGGGCACATAATGGCTATCTTAGGTGGTGGATAATGGTGGCACATCGAGCTATCTGGTGGTTGCAAGAGGCTGTTGGTTGCCGACTAAAGACAATATAGGAGAAACATTTCTCCTATTGGTGTCATCCACTGGTGGTGGGTAATAGGTATCTCCCTCTTCCTGTGACAACTTATACCTTGCAAATCATAACCACATGCTTGGCCTCGAATTATCATTTTTACAACATTTTTAGTTGTTGCAATACCACCTGTGCAAGAAATTCTTCTTGATCTAGAATTATGTAGGAACGAAATAGAATACAGATATAAACATAAACACAGAGATGCAGCAAAAATAAATCTTCATTTCATTAATATCAAAAAACTGAAAAATGCATATATACAAAATGGAAATGAACTAGCTCGGGCGATGGTTACTTATCTCTGAGAAGAGATGTGGTGGCTACATGCCTCTGAGCTGTGTTACAATGAGGCTCAAGGGCCTTTTCATTATTTAACAACAAAGGGAAACCCTAAACAGCCAAAACCCTAATCCTAGGAGATGGAATGCCAAGAGTTTGTGGGTGTCGTTGGGATTAGTTGGACAACCAACTTCTCGGGGTTGTAACTTGGTCATATGGTCTCCATTTGGTGCATATGATACCTTGTTAGAAAAGTCTCTTCGAGTGCTACAATATTTGCAGACCTAAAAAAAACACCGTTTAGGGGTCAAAATAGCTTCTGAAGTTCATGACCCAAAAAACTGCTAAAAATAGTAAATTATGCTATAATCAAGGAAACTGATGAAACTAGCTGGAGGTTTAGGTGGAATAGGTGGGTGGCCACCAATATCCACCTGGATCACTACCCACCTCCACTATAAAGATAAATCTTGGAGAATCATCATCTCTAGTTTTCAACACAAGTATAAGTAGCCAGTGGAAGCTTTAATTTTTATCCATGCTGCTGAAGGACACTCTTCCAGTATTTCAGGATGTGCTTGAAGGTATTGACTCTGATACCAATTGTTGGAAATATTAAGAAGGGGGGGGGGGGGGGGGGTGGAATCAGTATTTATTTTACAATTGTTATCTTATACCAGTTAAGATTATTTAGTAAAAGCAAACAGAGGATGTATGATAAAAGTATAATTTTATCAATAAGAATGACAAGGACTTCAATCCTCTTTTACAACAATTCAAGTTCCAATTTATACAAAAACACTTATAATTCCTTCAAGGCTCCAACCCTAGACAAAGACCCTAACCTTCAAATTCAAACCAGGCTCTAACCTATACCATACCAAGCTCCAATTTGGTCTACTTGAGGACTCCAATCCTCTCCAATATATCAGGCTTTGACTTGGTTTTTTTCACAAGGCTCCAATCTTGTGTGGGGAATCTAATCCTCTAGGGCTTCAACCCTCTTAATTTGCTTCAATTCTTCAAGGTGGCTTTAGTGATGCGTCAAGACTTCCAATATCTTCTTCAACAAGTCCTGAAAATTACTCCAATATCTACTTCATGAAATGCCTCAAATAGTGTCCAAAATAATTTAGGGGCTAGTTCATGAAGGTCAACTCTAGCAAGCCTAGTATGTGTCTCCAAGACTTTTCAAGTCTGCACAAACAATCTTCTCTAAAGCTACTTCATTAGGGCTTCAACAAAACCGCTTGTTTATAGATGACTGCTTCAATGAAATCTTTAGAATGCTCTATTAATGCCTTCTTGAATGCTCTCAACTGTCAACTCAATAGATGCTCTGATTTTGCAACAAAGAGATCTTCAATGAGGTCTGTAAAACAGTTATTCTAGAAGTTGCTTCCACGAGAAAAAATGTCTTCAACAGTGCTCTAATAGTGCTCAAACAATGATATCAAACCAACTCTAAAATGGTCTACAATATGGCAGAGCTTGTTATTCTACAATCCAAGGTGTGCTCTTCTAGTCAAGGTCAAAATCAAGATTTGCTGCTCTTGCAACTAGGCCAAGGTCTATTCTCTTGAAGTATGCTTTCAGCTGATTTGGTAAGTCTACTCCAAACTAGTAAGTATCCTCAACAAAATCTGATCCAATAAACTGAAATCTACTCCATAGACCAACCAAGTTTTGTTCACGAATTGTCTCTGGACAGAGGCACAAAAAGGGTCGAAGTATGAGGTTTATATTAGCTTTAGAACCAAGCACTTCTTACAGGGTACAAGCTGATTTTTTGCACAGAACCAAGGCCTGAACAGGTGATAGGGGCTGAAGTTATTGAGGTTCTGTCTCCACAGAAAAGGGCCGAAATTCTCCACAGAAAGGGCTGAAACTCTCCACAAAAAGGGCCGAAAATTGAGGTCCGGCTGAAACTCTCCACAGAAAGGGCCAAAAATTGAGGTCTGTAACGAACCTTTCACAGGGCTGAAAAAAAACAAAACTTAACCTTCTTTACATAGAGCTGAAATCATTAATCTCCATAGGCCTGAGTTGTCACCAATTCATAGGTTTGAGCTGTCAAGGTCATAGGCCCTAATAGGTCTTAAATGTACCTAGACCAAGAGCTTCAGGATGTCTGTTCAAGAAATCGAGAGTTCACCTGTTCAAATAATCCAAGAAATTGCAAACACAAAGAATTTTCCCAATAGAAAAGTACCAAACACAGTCTTGTCTTCCTTCCTTGATTAGCCTCTTACCTCAAATTTGAATCTTCTTACTTGTGCTGGACCGAGTGAATAATGAAGTGAGGAGGTGTTATGCCAATTTATAGTGGTTTGACCCTATTGTGCAGGGACACACCTCTTGGTTAAAGGGCTGACATGACATTTGAGCCAACTTGTGTAGAAACCTCTTACTTTTGTCGACCAATCCAAATTGCGTAGACAAATCCCATTCAATTTGTTCTAAAACATAATTTATTGTTTTTGCTATACAAGTAATTTAGCACAATTATCTGAAGGTTTTGTAGGGACATAGAATATTGGAGGCCTAGCTTTTGTCCTACAACCAATCCATGTAGTTCTGATTGTGAGCACATAAGATCAAAGCATAGTTCAAAGTTCTTCGTTCCTTATCTTTGTCCTCACTTTCCTTTCATTTTGTATCCTCTTGCTATGCATGTATCTCTAATTGATTCTCAACAAACATTCCATCCTTCAAATTAGAATTGTTTGAGCTCATTGATTCAGTACCTATCTTGGAAAGCTTAGGCTTGGCAGCCTATATCTCCTTAGAGGGTTTTTTGAGTTTATTCTCCCTTTTCTTATGACAACTTATACCTTCCAAATCATAACCACATGCTTAGCCTTGAATTACCAAAAATATCTTCTTACAACTCTCATTTTTGCAGCCTTTTTAGTTGTTTGAATACCGCCTATGCAAGAAATTTTTCCCACCTCCACTGTAATACTCAGTGAGGAGTATTGCTAGAGCACATAATTTCCCACCTCCACTGTAATACTCAGTGAGGAGTATTGCTAGAGCACAGTCCTCCCTAAGAGGGAGTGTTGATTTGTGGTAGCATCGGATATGCTCTAGCCACGAAATTTGGTGGAGACGTTGGGGCACATGAGATCTCTAATACCCAGAAATGGTTTGCGCAAATTCTAAACAATTTGGGAGATATTAAAATAATTAATATTTTTAATGGAGTCCCGAAGTCTAAACTTAGGGAAATTAAAATATTAATGTGGATTAATATAAAACTATGTTAGAATGGTCCAAAAGACATAGATCAAGCTAGATATAATATTAGTCATTGATTAGGGACTTAATCTCGGCCGTTGATATGTCAACGAGAAAAGTATAAGAGGGGGCTTGAGGGTCACTTGGAGAACACACGAGATGATCAGTCATTCTATTCTCTAGAGAGGGGTTTGCTAAGAGAGATAGAATCAGTAATCGAAGTTGTAGCTGAGGGGCAGTGAGTACAGAGAGATAGAGAGGCAGAGATAGTGCCAGGAGATCAACGCAAGAACCAGAGAGAGTGACACAATAGCAGCCAGGGCTCACGCAGGGCCACACAGAGGCAGCCAGGGGTTGCGCAGTGCTTCAGAGAGGCCGGCGTTGCTGATGTAGAGGGCCAGAATGCTGATGCAGGGCATCTTGAGGCTGACGCAGACCCATTCAGGGAGACGCAGGGCCAGCGCTGGGCAGAGTGAGGATGACGCAGTCTAGAGAGAGGCTGACACTGGGGTTTCTGGGGCAGACTGGCACTGAGGAACTGCCGGAGGGTTTATCCGGATGGGGTTTCTGGGGCAGACTGGCATTGAGGAACTGCCGGACGGTTTATCCGGGGTTTTAGTGGGGACATTTGTCTCAGGCTAAGAGGTACTACTGCCGAGGGCATTCTCTGTTGGGTAAGCCGGATTTGGCACCTAGATTGTACTCTAAAATTGCTTAATAAGAAAACCCTCAGATAGTTGTACTGGTTTTCCCGCTTTGGGTTTTTCCAGGGACATTGGTCCAAAAATAATGGTGTCATTATGTGTGCTTGTTTCTGTTTCCTTTAGTTGATGATCTATAATATGTTGAGCACGCACTAGTGTTTATTTTCAGTATTTACATTGTAAATAACTTGTTAAGTAACTAAACAAGTAGGTAGGAATAAATCAGATAAAGTGCATGGAGGGTTTCTAACTGAGTAGACTTGGAAACTTCTCAGTGAGGAGTATTGCTAGAGCATAGTCCTCGCTAAGAGGGAGTGTTGACTTGTGGTAGCATTGGATGTGCTCTAGCCATGAAATTTGGTGGAGAGGTTGGGGCACATGAGATCTCCAATGCCCAGAAAGGGTTTGGGCAGATTCTAAATAGTTCGGGTGATATTAAAATAATTAATATTTTTAATGGAGTCCCTAAGTCGAAACTTAGGGAAATTAAAATATTAATGTGGATTAATATAAAACTGTGTTAGAATGGTCCAAAAGACATTGATCAAGCCAGATCTAATCTTAGCCGTTGATTAGGGACTTAATCTCGGTTGTTAATATGTCAATGAGAAAAGTATAAAAGGGGGCTTGAGGGTCACTTGGAGAACACACTCGATGATCAATGATTCTATTCTCTAGAGCGAGGTTTGCTAAGAGAGATAGAATCAGTGATCGGAGTTGCAACTAAGGGGCAATGAGTATAGAGAGACAAATATAGTGTTGGCAGATCAGCGCAGGAGCTAGAGAGAGCGACGCAGTAGCAACCATGGCTCACACAAAGGCAGCCAAGAGCTGCACAGTGCTTCAAAGAGGCCAATGTTGCTGACGCAGAGGGCCAGAAGGCTGACGCAGACTTAAGCAAAGCTCCGATAGCTTGGTATTCGAGGATTGCTACTTGTAGCAGATGTGTTTCATGAAGTGTGATGTAGATCCGAACCTATACTACATTGTTATAGTGGATGATCCGCTCATTCTTATGTTGTATGTTGATGACTTGTTCATTACTGGGGCAGAGAGACTGATTAGTGGTTGCAAGGAGGATCTTGCCATGGAGTTCGAGATGAAGGACATTGGGCTGATGCATTAATTTTTGGGGCTTGAGGTGTGGTAGGAGGAGGGGCATATCTTTCTGGGGCAGGGGCAGTGTGCTGTGGATGTGTTGAGCAGATTTCACATGGCAGATTGTCGACCCATGTCTACACCTATGATCACCAACTGGAAGAAGATTCATGCTTCAGATTCTAGTTTGGTGGATCCCACATTGTATAGGCAAGTTATTGGGTCCTTGATGTACCTGGTCAACACTAGGCCAAATATATGCTTTGTAGTGAACACACTTAGCCAATTCATGGTTGAGCACAGGGTACACTAGATAGCTGCAAAACAAATTCTTTGCTACGTGCAGGGGACTGTTCATTATGGTATGGACTATAGGCGGGGAGATGGAGTGAGGTTGGAAGGTTACATAGATTTAGATTGGGCAGGGTGTGCTTTTGACAGGAAAAACACTTCAGGGAGGGTGCTGCTTCGGATTGGGTTTGGCAGTGGTGTCGTGGTTCAGTCGAAAGCAAAAGTCAGTTGCTATGAGCTCTTTTGAGGCTGAGTATATGGCTGCTAGCCAAGTTAGTTGTGAGGCCATTTGGATCCACAAGTTGTTGTATGGCCTATTTGATCAGGAGTTGAGACCGACGGTTGTTCATTGTGATAATCAGAGTTGCATTAAACTCATGGAGAATCCAGTGTTTCATCAGATATGACAGGTCAAAACACATTGACATCAGATATCACTTCATCAGGGACTATGTTTAAAAGGGGGCAGTGAAGCTGGAGTATATATGAATAGATGAGCAGGTTGCCGATGTTCTCATGAAGTCCTTGCTAAGAGGCAAGCATGTCCATTTCAGGGACAAGATGGGTGTGGCGAGAAACACTTTCCTCGCTAAGAGAGTGTTGATTTTTAATGTACCTTGGACAAGTGGTTTCCCATGAGTTAGTCTCTAACTAGGGAAAAGTGTCCAAAATAATTCTTTTCTTAAGTGTGACTTTATAAATTGAAGATGACTTTATAAGTGATAAATTCAATGCTAAATTAAAAAGTGAAAAGTGACTTTAGACATAAAGTACAATGTGGGTACTTTATTTAATGGGTGAGTTAAAAAATAGAAAGTGAGAATTAAATGCACATTTATTCTCATCCCTTGATCTAAATGAATCTGAGCCATTAGATCTTAGGGTTTCCCAAAAGTCATTTAGGGAAACAAAAGGGGGAAAAGAAAAGAGAGATTGCATTTATTTTTCATGAGCAGATTGGAGAAAGGAGGCTGAGAGCTAGAGAAAAGTTCTGAAGGAGAAATTTGTTGCAACAAACTGAAGGAGTGATATTTTGGAAAAGATGGGAACAAATATCGAGGCATAGAAGATAGGAGAAGGTACAGTACGAACATCATTGAATGTTGTGAGCTGCATGCCATTCGAGAGAAGTTTTGAAAAAAAATCTATACAGTCCGTACGCAATCCGTACAGTACTTATTTTCAGCTTAAAGTGGGCACGGTTTTCAAGGAGTTTTGGGCTGAAGAGATAATTTGTATTTTGTTGTTTTGTTTTATCTGCAAATGTATTTTTCCTGAACTTGAAAGGTAAATAAATTTGAAAATCTCCTTAACAGGTTTTCCCTAGAGAAGATTGAAGGGGTTTTGCCTGGGTCTAAGTTGACCAAAATCAATACCTAATCAATACGAAGCCAACACCCTTAGTCAGTGCATGGTAGAATTGAAGAGAGTACATTGGGCAGTAGCGAGGCACATTCTAAGGTATGTGTGTGGCACAATTAAGTATGGGTTAAGATATACCCGAGATTTTGATGTCAGATTATGCAGATTTACAGATGCAGATTGGGCAGGTAGTTCAGTGGAAAGGAAAAGTACCTCTAGGTATTGCTTTAGTGTTGGATCGGGAAGGGTTTCTTGGTGTAGCAGGAAGAAAAAGTCAGTAGCACTGAGCTCTGCAGAAGCAGAGTATATGGTAGCAAGCACAACTATGTCTGAAGCTATATGGCTTCGGAAGTAGCTAGTGAGCTTGTTCAGGGAGAAGATGGAGGTGACTAGTTTCTTTTGTGATAATCAGAGTTGCATAAAGCTCTCTGAGAACCCAGTGTTTCATGACAAGTCGAAACACATAGATATTTGATGTCATTTCATTAGAGATTGTGTACAACGTCGAGGATTCCATCTACAGTGTGTTCCCATGGAAGTGTAGGTTGCAGATATATTCACGAAAGCTTTAGGAAGAGCTAATTTCGTCTATTTCCGAGAACAGATGGGTATGGTGGAGAACCCGTTTCAGTAGTAGAGACATATTACCTTGGATGATTTTCAGTTGTAGCAACAACAGATGAGCGGGAGCTACAATGCAGATGCAATGTTGGTAGCAGTATGGCAATGTCAGCAGGAACACAGATGCAACATATATTAGAGTTGCGCAGTGGTTGGTGGGCAGTAACAGCGAGACATCAGTAGCATGAGAGGAGATGATGTAGAGATAGGGTGTGCAGTAGCATTAGAACACATTTCTCGCCAAGAGGGAGTGTTAGTTTTTGTAGCATCGGATGTGTTCTAGCCACAAAATTTGGTGGAGAGGCTAGAATACATGAGATATCCAAAACCCAGAATCATTTCTGAAAATTCTGCCTAGAAGTGTCTTAATTAGATTATTAACCATTTTTAAAATATTTCTTAAGTCTAAACTTAGGGAATATGGTTAATTAATCTGTATTAATTGAGATAAGGTGAGAATCATCTAGAAATTCACATGGATCAATCCAGAGATGATCCTAGCCATTGATTATGTTTTAATCTTGGTCGTTGGTGCTCCAGCAGTGGATTATAAGAGGAGATCAATGTAGTGATGAAGACTAGACCAATGCAGATACTCATATGCGCAGACAATTCGATTTTCTTAGTAGCAGTAGCTCAACAGAGAAGATAAAGCCAGAGGGTGAGTAGTAGGTGGAAGAGGAGGGTAGAAGTGTTCTGGGGTGGAGGCTTCCGGTCTCTAGAAAAGGCAAAGGAAGGAAGGACGAAATTCTCAAGGGCCAACGTAAGCTCTACGCAGAGGGTGATGTAGGAGGCTCAGCGCAGAGGCTGGGGAGGTAATTTCAGAGGTGGAAAATAGCTATGGCGTGAGAGAAAATTCCTCACTAGATTTTGTCAGTGTTTTCCTTAGATTAGCTCGCCAATTGGGCATATAAATAATTGTACTTAGAATTTCTACTGAAGAATAATAATAAAACCCTCATCTGGTGCACTGGTTTTCTCGCATTAGGTTTTTCCAGGGACTATTGTCCAAAAATAACTGTGTCAAAATTCTTGTGTGTGTGCTAGAATTTATCAGTTTCCAGTATTTTATTTTTCGCAGTATTTTTTATGGTGAAAATTGCAATTGTGATTTTATTCATTGTTTGCCATAGCAAATAAACTGTATAATTAAATTTTTCAGTTAGAAGAATCATTTCTAGTAGCTTCAATGGATAAAATGTCACAAAAGCTCCCTCAGAAAAACATGAATCTTTTATTGAAACGTTACAGAGAAGTCTTTCTTATGATAGTGAGTGAGATGTCTTTAGAACTTTTTGAAGAAGGATTACAAAACCAGAATGCCTTCTTAAGAAAATTACAAGGTTTTAAAGATGTTACAAGAGAGACCCTTTGGCACAGAGAAGGGTGTTGAGGTTTCTAAGTCTACCAGTTAGAAACCCTCCATGCACTTTACTGATTTATTCCTACCTACTTGTTTCGTTACTTAACAAATTATTTACAATGTAAATATTGAAAATAAACACTAATGCATGCTCAACATATTACAGATCATCAACTGAAGGAAACAGAAACAAGAACACAAAATGACACTGTTATTTTTCGACCAATGTCCCCAGAGAAAACCAATGCGGGAAAACCGATGCAGCTATCTGAGGGTTTTCTTATTAAGGAATTTCAGAGTACAATTTGGGTGCCAAATCTGGCTTGCCCAACAGAGAATTCCCTTGGTAGTGGCACCTCTCAGACTGAGACAAATGTCTTGGCTGAAACCTTGGATAAATCCTCCGGTAGTGCCTCAGCTCCAATCTGCACCAGAAACCCTAGCGTCAGCTTCTCTCTGGACTGCGTTAGCTTCTCTCTGCCCAGCACTGGCCCTGTGTCACCTTGAATGGGTCTGCATTAGCCTTAGGAGGCCCTTGCGTTAGCAACACTGGCCTCTCTGAAGCACTGCGCAGCTCTTGGCTACCTCTGCATAGCCCTGCGTGAGCCTTGGCTGCTACTGCATCACTCTCTCTGGCTCCTACGCTGATCTCCTGGCACTATCTCTGGCTCTTTGTCTCTGTACTCACTTCTCCTCAGCTACAACTCCGATCACTGATTCTATCTCTCTTAGCAAACCCTGCTCTAGAGAATAGAATGATTGATTATTTGGTGTGTTCTCCAAGTGACCCTCAAGCCCCCTCTTATACTTTTCCTGTTGACATATCAACGGCCGAGATTAAGTCCCTAATCAACGGATAAGATTAGATATGGCTTGATCCATGTCATTTGGACCATTCTAACATAGTTTTATATTAATCCACATTAATATTTTAATTTCCCTAAGTTTAGACTTAGGGACTCCATTAAAAATATTTATTATTTTAATATCTCCCAAACTATTTAGAATTTGCCCAAACCCATTCTGGGTATTGGAGACCTCATGTGCCCCAACCTCTCGACCAAATTTCGTGGCTAGAGCACATCTGATGCTACCACAAATCAACACTCCCTCTTAGCGAGGACTATGCTCTAGCAATACTCCTCACTGAGTATTACTTTGACCATCCGGCATCTGTCCTTGTGCTGATGCTAGGCTTGCTGCCCACCATCCTCTGCACTCTTGTATCCTATACTATGGCCCATGGTTCTACCACTGCCACTGCTACATTTGTACGACAACTCCCTCTGCATTGTGCTACCCACTGCTGCATTGCAACTCAGTTACTGAGAAGTAACTGATCTCCCAACTTTGACCTCTCTGTTGGGCTAGAGACCCTCCTGATGTTGAAGCTCACTCTGCCACTGACAAGTGCTCCCTCTCTGACATTTGTGCTGTTGCAACAACTCCCTGCATCTCGCAGTGTTGCACACCTCTCTGTGCCATCCTGCACTGGTGCAACACTCTTGTGCCTCTCGCATTGTTGCATCTTGCTAGCCTCGCGTTGTCTCGAGACTCCTGCACCGTAGCTCTCTCTGCCGCTCCGTCCGCATCCGTCTCTACCCGACTCAGCCAGTCCTGCTACTCCTCTTTGAGGCTCACGTAGCAAGGTCTAATCCAAGACACTGGGTACCTCGAGGATCCTGCCCCTCATCGCTTGTATTCTGCTTGACTATAGCTTGATGTCTTCCCACTTCTGCTCAAGTGGTGCTTGTGCACTCATGGCACAGTCATCGTCTGTCTCCACTTCCTTCTCTACCCTTGCGGGCACTGCCTTAGTCTTGGAAGACTCTCTCCTATTCTTCTTCCTTGGACATTGGGTCACATAATGACCCAACTCTCCACAGTGGAAGTACTTGATCTTGGAGAGATCCTTCTTCTTCTGCTTTTCTTGCTTTCCCTTAGATGCTAGGGCAACATAGTCCTCCTCTTCATTTTTGACTTTGATCCCCTTACTGCTGCTTCCTGCCTTTGTCTGCCATCTGATCTCTTCTTCGCGAAGAGACGCCCACATCTCATCCCAAGGTGGAAGTTTCCCTCTGCCCAGTATACTTTGGGCAAATACCTCCCAGTCTTCTGAGACTGCATTCAGGGTTGTCCTCACCATCAATTCCTGATCCGGCATGGCTTCTATGGAAGTCAACTGATCTTGGATCTCATTTAGATCTCCAAGGAACGTGTCAATCGGTTCTCCCTTCTTCATCTGATATGACCTTAGCTGATTTTCCAGTAACATCCTTCTCTGCACAAAAGTATGCTGGTACAATTTCTTTAGGGCCTCCCACATCTCATTTTTCGTTTCTTTCTCGGCAATGTGTGGTACTACATGGTCCTTGACCTCGTTAAGGATGATGCTCTTGGTCCTCGCCATTGCCTCCTCGTACTTGTCGTTCTGAGGTGGGTCGACTGGGATAGCTATTGTCTTCAAGGTGAAATGTTTGACACGATTTCTGTCAAGTACGGATAAGATTTTGGCCTTCTAGGCTGCGAAGTTTGATGCTCCGTCTAGTCTGTCCTGGTCTCTTACTCCGTCTAGTGCCATGATGCTCTTCTACTTTCCTCCTGGAAGTTCTCGATGTGACTCCATCTGAGTCTCGATTTCCCCCCTAAAAATCCTTCTGCCGATGTCGAGATGCCCCCTACTTTGATCGTTTGTGCAACCGCACCACCGATCTGGATTTCTCGGCTAGAAACCCTTGGTAGCAACTCCCTCCTCTTGGCCTTGCCCTGTCAGGTACTGTTCTGACTACAGTACCTCACCAGCTCCACTCTACAACTTTCCCACAGCCTTCTAAACCCCAGCAACCTGAGGCTGAGAGCTCATAGGCTTTGCGCAATCCTGGCACCAGCAACCCAATCTCCTTAGCCAACCACGTCAGCCCTCCTAGCTTCTGCATGGCTCTGCGTGAGTCTCCCTTTGCCTCCCTTAGCCTCTGCGTTGCCTTTTCCTGGCTCACCCTCGATGACACAGGCACTGTGTCACCCTTCCCTTGTTGCTTCTCTGCTAGAAACAACTTTTGTCACTCGGGGCAGCTGTTTTCTGCTGCTATCGCTCTGCTCAGCTAATGTCCTCAGTTCTCCTGTGATTTGTAACCACGCTCTGATACCATGTTGAGGTCTCTAAGTCTACCTACTTGTTCCATTACTTAACAATTTATTTACAATGTAAATACTGAAAATAAACACTAGTGCATGTTCAACATATCACAAATCATCAATTGAAGGAAACAGAAACAAGCACACAAAATGACACCATTATTTTTGGACCAATGTCCCCAGAAAAACCCAATGCGTGAAAACCGGTGCAACTATCTGAGAGTTTTCTTATTAAGCAATTTCAGAGTATAATTTGGGTGCCAAATTCAACTTACCCAACAGAGAACACCCTTGGCAGTAGTACCTCTCACTCTGAGACAAATGTCCCAGTTGAAACCCTGGATAAACCCTTTGGCAGTTCCTCAGCTCCAATCTGGCCCAAAAACCCCAGTGTCAGCCTCTCTCTACCCAGCGCTGGCCCTGCATCACCCTGAATGGGTCTGCGTCAACCTTCTAGCCCTCTGCATCAGCAACATTGGCCTCTTTGAAGCACTGTGCAGCTCTTGGCTGCCTTTGTGTGAGCCCTGGTTGCTACTGTGTCGCTCTCTCTAGCTCCTGCGCTGATCTGCCAACACTATATCTGTCTCTCTGTACTCATTGCCCCTCAGTTGCAACTCTGATCACTGATTCTATCTCTCTTAGCAAACCCCGCTCTAGAGAATAGAATGACTGATCATCTGGTGTGTTCTCCAAGTGACCCTCAAGCCCCCTCTTATTCTTTTCTCGTTGACATATCAACGGCTGAGATTAAGTCCCTAAACAACGACTAAGATTAGATCTATTTTGGTCCATGTCTTTTGAACCATTCTAACACAGTTTTATATTAATCCACTTTAATATTTTAATTTCCTTAAGTTTAGACTTAGGCACTCCATTAAAAATATTAATTATTTTAATATCTCCCAAACTGTTTAGAATCTGCCCAAACCCTTTCTGGGTACTAGAGATGTCATGTGCCCCAATCTCTCTACCAAGTTTCGTGGCTAGAGCACATCCAATGCTACCACAAATCAACAAAGGACCCTTTTCATACTTAAGGAGATTTACAATGATAAGAGGATTTTAAAATAACTTTTCTCCTCAAGCAATAATGTTGATCCAATTACAAACCCAACTTTAAAATACCCCAAGACAATTAGGTCAGCCTTCTAGATCACTGCCTCCAAACATTGATGAACTGATAACCAATTTACTCACTGCTTAGAAGATCGAGACCTCTACAAAATCTGAATTTTAAGCTCAGAAAATGGATAAGTTTTCTGCAACAACAGTGACTTGAAGTTCAGTGAATGGTTCTCCTTAGTTCACTGCCCAAATAGATGGAATGACTTTCAACAAGGCCTACTGCTTTGGAAGTCTCTAGGCAGCAAGGGTTCTCAGCCTAGCCCAGAAAAATCAAATAAAATTTAGATTAAATTTTGTTAAAATTTTAAGGAAAATTTTGTGTGGTTAACAGTTCAAACTTTTTCAAAAATATTCACTGCAAACCCTTCTCTGCCCAGACTTTTGCACAGGTAAAAGGAGGCCCTTCCAGGAGCTCTTAGCGCATGGAACTAGGGACACAAAAATGTTGCTTTCAACCTCCAATTAAATGCCAGAAACCCTGTAAAACAAAGTCAGCCAAGCTGAACAAAAGAGAAGAAATGTTCACAGCCTTGCAGAGAAATAACCCCAAAAATTTTAATAAAATTTTATAATCAATCTGTAAAATCTTCAGATTTTTATTTTTTTTAAATAGTCCTCCAAGAAAGATTTCAGATCTAAAAGTGAAAGGTAGCTTTCTTAAGTCCTTGGCTAGGATAAAATGCTTCCAAACAGGCCTGCGGTTTCCTTCAGCAAATGTGATTTGATAACCAAGTTTTGAAGCTTGTGGTTTATGCCAAAATCCTGATTTAGATCTGCAGGACAAGGCTTGTTAGAATTCTAAATCCTGGCAATAAAAGAGGCTTGAAAGCCTTTGAGAGAGCTTTGAGTTCATGGTAATGAGAGGAAAAGAGGTTTTCAGTTCTGCTGAAAATCACAAAGGGTAGTCCTAAAAAATCCTTCCAAAATTTGTAATCTAAACCCTGCAAAACAAATGAGGATTAGTTGAAATTTTGATAAACGAGAGAGAGGTCATTCTAGAATTATAGACTAGTGCAGAAAATTAATTAAAGTTTAATCTTAAATTTTGTTTCAATTTCTGGGTAAATTTCTTAAGGTTTTAGATCTGTAAATTTGTTTATAAAAACCCCTCCTTCAATCTGGCTTTTCACACCAGTGGACAGAGGCTCCTGTCGAGCTCATGACTCTGAGGAAAAGGGCTGAAAATTTGGTTGCTTTCTTTCAGAAAAAGAATTGCAAATGAACCAGACCCTCGGAATCAATTTCTTTGCCCCAATATTTGATAAAAAAACCCCTGCAAACGAAAACAATTTAATTCTCTACAAAATTACCAGGGGTTATTGGATATAAAATTATGGCAAGAGGGATAAGCCTTGAAAGCTTGCAGCCGTCAATAAAATATTCAACAAATTTTTGAACCACAAGATTAATACCAAACCCTTTCAAAAATTTTGATCTCAACCTAAAAATGAACAAGAAGAGTATATGAAAAAAAAATAAAAATTATAAGTGTCAAGCCCTTGCAGCCATGATAGATTAGTATCCAGAAAATTTCAAAACCTTGAATAAAATCCTTGCGGCTAGCTTGAAAAATGCAGAAAATAATTCAAGGCCAATTACTTGAAAATTTGTTTCTAAAAAACCCTTTTCAAATAAGTTTGTCTTCTACAGTATAGAGGTTAGTGGCCACAAAAATTAGGATATATAAAACCCCTCTTCAAACCTTTGTGGCTGTTACCCACCATTTTGTGGGTAATATCCCTAAGAGAAAATTTTTCTCCAAGATGGTCCTTAGCCGGCAGCCAACAACACCTTGCAGCCATTAACTAGCTCATTGTGCCATTTATTCGCCACCTGAGCCAGCCATGTGGTCCCTTATGTTTGAAGGTGGGCCTCCCAAATCTAAAGGTATGCCTTGTCATTTGGAAATTGAGTATTGTAGTTTGCTTATCATGGACACTTTTGGGCATGGATTAATGGGGGGATTCGGTGGAAAGAATTGTGCCATTTCTGCGCCACCTGAGCCAACCATGTGGTCCCTTATGTTTGAAGGTGGGCCTCCCAAATCTAAAGGTATGCCTTGTCATTTGGAAATTGAGTATTGTAGTTTGCTTATCATGGACACTTTTGGGCATGGATTAATGGGGGATTCGGTGGAAAGAATGGGCTAGGACTGTGCTTCTGTCCCCTAGACCCCTTTTAGGAATTAACCTTGGATTCTAGTCCCGTGGGATCTCTTTTACTAGCCATTTGGTTTCAGGGATGGTATTTCACGGGAAACCCCGATTTTGGTTGTGTGGTTCCACTCCCTTATCCACTTATATTACCCTCTTTCCACTCATTATTACCCCATCCATCATTTTTCCTGCCTGGGTCCACATTCCTCCATTGTGTCCACATAGGGTTAGCTTGCCCCTTCCCCATGCCCACACCTTGGGTCATGGCCTAGAATGAAGCTCGAAGGTTGATGTAGCTGAAAATAAAGTTAAAAGCATATATGGCACATTCAACAGGAAAAGTACCACAAAATGCAAAAGATGGCCGAGACAAAAACATTCTAGCGTGTGGGAAAAAGCCAATACATGAGCTCTACCCAATTATCATAGCCATCACTCTGGTTCCTACAAGTTCTATGAGCCTTCATCATCATATAAGAACCCTTGATTGTCCCAACACCTGGTGGGAAATGAACCACCCCACCTTAAAGGGAGAAATTCACTGCTATATTTTATACATCATGTTCTAACCCCTTGAGCCCCGAGCAGTTAATCCAAGAAAATCATAAAAAGGCAAAAGGCATAAAAGAAGGGTGGAAAAATCAAGGCGAGGGAACCTCATATACCACGACTATGTTAGTTTTTGGTAGCATCGGAAGTGCTCTAGCCTTGAAAACTGGTGGAGAGGCTAAGGCACGTGAGTTCTAAAGAATCCAGAAACTGTTCAGTGAAATTCCACCCGGATTTTATTTTATTAAAATAATTAATATTCTTAATGGAGTGCCTAAGTCTAAATAGTCGGAACTACCAGAACAACCGGGAGAGCTGATGCAGAAAAGTTGTTGGTCACACAGAATCCATAACTGTTGGAACTGTCAGAACTGTGAGGAACTGCCGAAATAATCGGGAGAGTTGACGTAGAGGGCAAAGAAAGTGGCGCAGGGCTGATGCAGAGCCAGCGCAAAAATAGATAGGGTTAGCCACTCTTGTGCCAGATCAATCAAAATTCTGCCCGGTGAAGTGAGGTAGAACTCACTTAGATTTTCGCTAGTATTTTCTCTGTAAAGGATTGCTATATGAGCATCCAGAGTTGTATTCAGATATTTCTCCTGCATAATAATAAACCCTTAGAATTGTTGCTCTAGTTTTCCCGCATTGGGCTTTTCTGGGGACTATTGTGTAAAAAAATAAGTGTGTCCTATGTATCTTGTTCTTTGCTTTGTTTTCTGTTTCATGAGATCAAATTTTTAATTAGTGTAGGCTACAAATGATATTTGCTTCAATATTTAGAAGAATAACTTAATGAATGTAATTTAAAAATCAAGTAGATGAAGTAGATTCAAATTTGCTGCAATAGGGGTTCCTTAGAGTGTAGGAATTTTTACAAACTACTCCTTCCTACACATTAGAAACCCAAGTGTGGGCTTCGCTCTTGTTAGCTAGCCTTGTACCCCAGCATGTGACCCAGGGTTGCCCTTCTCATTTCCTTACTTCATTCATCGATCTACCACATGCCACCAACTTTTGACCGATGTACCTTGACTATATTATCCCCTTTAGAAGTAGAAACCACTTAATAGTGTGTTTGGTTAGCCCCATTTGGAGTTTAGGAGACTTTGGCACATCCCGAAGTCCACTATGGAAGGGTAAGCCATTATGAAGTCCCCACTTGTGGTCCATGATTAGGTAAGCTCATTTACTCGATTTTTCTAATGACTTGTTGTACTGGAAGGCTAGGGATCCTGCATTGGATCTTATGCAGGATTGCAAATGGTTTCCATTTGGGGTTTGGTCTCCCTATACAGGGTCCTAATTCTCTATAGAGCTACATTGGCACATGTAGGGTGAGCATTGAGATCTCTGAGCCTCCACAACAGTAGACTACACTCTGTGGATCCCCAAATCAATTCAGAGATTGCTCGTGGTTCACTTATTAGACGAGGAGGATGCACTTAATCCATCAAGCCTAGCAGGCGCTAGATCTACACCATACACTCGGTAGATGATCCAAGACTTCCACGATGATGTGGCATATCCTACACCATCATCCTCTAAGGGCAACCTACATGCATCTTCGATTTGTTTGGAGACCCATGAGGACACTTGTGTGCCCCTAGATGTCATTTGGAGCACCACATGTTATTACAAGGGGCCACCCCCTTGTCCATTACTTTTGAGGATCCTTCTCTTCATTATGGTACCCGTGGACCTCATTAGGCCTCTTAGAGGGCCCTACAACATGCATAGATTATTATTTGACCTCTTGAAAGGCTTATCTTTTCATTTATGAGCTAGTTTGGTGGGCTTGTCACCAAAAGTTGTATTATTAGCACACTATTTTATTTTTGGGGCTTATGTAGGCCAAGGAGGCTAAATCGAACTCCTAAGATGTGTATAAATACAAGTAAGGTGAGATCATTTCTCATCATCACTTTGGATTGGATCTCTCTCTTCTTTAGCGAATTTCACACTTTTTTCTAGAGGATGAATTGTAGCATTTATGGACGAATTTTGATGTATGGTTATTGGTCTATCTTCTCTTGGAGCTTTTCTATGGTAATTTGTGAATGTTTGGATATACTCTACTGCATGTAAGTACCAAATTTTGATGTTATTTTTGTTACTTTTGTCATATCTGTTGGATTTGGGATTTTCGTTGTGTTAGGGCTAATTACTGCATGCAAATTATTGCGTAATATTGTGGAATTGTCTCTATTATAATGTTCTCTCTCCATGTATGGGAAATGTAGTGGTAGTGAAATCTCCTAGGGTTAAAAATTGACCTTGATAATCCATTCCTCTTGTGCATTTGAAGTATAAAATCTGCAAGATTGCTTTCACTTGACCTAGAGGGGTTTGTGAAGTAATTTTGAGGCCTCCTTGACTGGGAACCAAGAAATATTATACATAATCAACATAGAATCCATTATCCCAAGGATTAAGGCAAACTAATCTACCAAGGGTGGTCACCAAAACTCTTATTATTTCACCTTCTTCCAATTCTAGCCACTTGGGGTGCATAGGGAATCAATTTACTGACAAGTTAGCCACTAAAAAAATTCGATCTCCTAGGTCCTCTAGCCTTTCCTCTAGCCCTCCTCCAAACTTGAAGACATTCCGACAGTGGAATTAGGAGAAAATTCAAGCCCTAGGTCCAGGACCAAAACTTTCCCTGCCATACCCAAGGCTGGCACTTCCCAAGGTCAAAGCAACACAATTGAGTGAAAATACTTTCTTTGATCCTTCCCACTTTGTCTAGGGTAAGAATATCATTGATTTTTTCGTACCTTCCTCATACCCTAGACCAGGTCCACTTGGCCCCGTGTGGTCCACTCCTTCAAAGGACCATTCTTCAAAAACCATATGGGATACCAATTCTAACAAGGATTTTAGGTTGCGAGGAACTCCTTTCAAAGCCTATTCCCATACACCTAACCCCCAAAATCCTCTCTTCCTTTCCTTGGAATCTATACTACTTTGCTTAGTGAGCAAGCAAGCTCCATATTTCAAACCTTTCTGGGAAAGGGTTAGTTTGGGTCACTCATATCCATTGACTTATCATTCATTTGTGACTCCAATCCATATCGATTATCCTCCCATCAGTGGAAGTCCGTAAATGGAAGGGATCCTTAGCTGAGGTGACAGTGGGCTAAGTCTCCATTTGTTGTCCTTGGCCTAGCATTTGTCCTTTAGGGATTCCCCTTAGGTCCCCTGCTAGTTTGAGCGGTAACATTTTGGCTCTGTTTTTGGGGACACGAAACGTGTGTTTTGTTCCCCATATGACACATTGACATATCATTATTGGTGACTCCATTGGAGGAACGAAGTCCTAGTTCCTCATTGAACTTCAAAGTTGATGCTTGTAGGGTGAAGCAAGCGTTTGTGAAGGCATTTTAATTCACCCTAGATACTCCATTTTCACATTATATGCAAGATCATGAAAAATGGTTAAATAAAGTATCCACGACATTAGCCCCGAAGAAGAACAAGACCTATGGGAAAGATTGGATTCGTGGTCTGAGCTCTGTGATCATCTGCTAAGCACAAGAATGATGACTTCATACTCAATTTTTATAACAAGAGTAGGTCAAACTATGGCAACATAAGGAAGGAGTATGAAGAAGGGCCCACATATTATCTCTTCTTGGAGCTTGCCTATTATATTCATGCATTTAATTCCTTGTCTCACAAGATCAAAGAGAATTTTGGCTCATTACCAGATGAGGATTTTGATGAATAGGGTGACCAAGAAAATGAGGATGATGAGCCAATACCAGTTATGGAATTGGGTGCGAATAGCAGTGAAGTGAAAGACATCTCCTCTGAGGATGAGGAAGAGTTGGATCCTGAAAGCCTCCAAATCATGCAAGAAAGAATGGATGAATATAGTAGGTCATGCAGGGGGTTAGTAAGGGAATGTAATTCTAATGAAGTGTTCTCCCATTTATATGATGAGGAGGTGAAGATTGATAAGATGAAATGTGAATATAAAGAGAACCCCACTAATTCTCTCCTCCTAGAAGCATATTACCAAAATCATGTAACAAGTACCTTAGCCATTTTTTTTCAAGAGAAGAGAGAAGAAGAGGGGTCTCGCTTGTCAACCAACAAAGATGAAGATGATCTTGAGAACCTTAAAGATGAGTTCTTGTTGGGGCCGCAGGATGGATAGGATTACTCTGAGAGCACATGTGTTGAGGAGAATGAGGCTATGAAAAGTAAGTTCGAGACTAAACTTACCTTTCTCAAGGGTATCACTCGTGATGACTCTCCTTTTGAGAACCTTGAGGAAGGTAATCCCATGAGCTCCTTGGAAGATGACATTGGAGATTATTTCCACATTGAAAAGGACAAATGGGAGATTGTTGGGCCTTAATTTGATTTTGCTTCCATTTATGATACTAACAAGGAAGATGAGATTGAGATTGATTCTTCCTTTATCCCAGGCATTACTTGCAATGACATTTCCATCGATACCCTTGGGAAGGAGAATTATTATTTCCCCTTGCATGAAGTAAGGCAATATTTGATGGAAGTGATTGACTCTCCTTTTAATGAAAGCCCAATATTTGATGCTTATAATAAGGAAAGCAACGAGGCTATTACCTACCCACCTTATGATTATGTATTCAAATCACTTGAGCCTCTAGATTGTGGGAAAGGAAAACCCGTTGAATATGACACTTCACCCTCCCCATTGCCTTACCCTCTTGTTCATCACCTTGAGTCTTCCTTAAGTAAGTCCCTCATCCCTTTTGGTATAACCTCGAGTGACCATGCCCCTTTTCCCCTTTTTGAATGGTGTCAAGAAAGAACCCTTCCTTGAATATACTTTATCCCCTTTGACCCATCCTTAGGATTATGATCACTCTGTGACCTCCCCTCTCCGATGTGACCATCACATTGAGTGACCTATTTGTTGCATTCCTTCTTTCTCTCACCCTTCGTTCCTCTCTCATCACAACCATGTGACATCTTCAAAGCATGAAATTACAAATATTGATTGTGATGAGGAGTTCTTGAGAGTGATCATTCATTCCACCATTGTGTACCTAGAAGGAAAGCTTGAGACCTCTAGATTGACCTGTTTTCTTTCTCCTAGGACTTCCCTTTACCTCAGGAGTCGTTGCATGAGTAAACATACTGACAGGCATATGTATATTGATGTGATGATATGTTTGTTGCACTCGAATTATGACTACACTTAGTATCAACCTTATTATATGCATGTTAGAGTAGGATGCATTACATGTTGATTTATGCATTAGAAATAACGTCATATGATATTTCTCATGGTAGATTAGCTTCACTTAGATTAAAATTTGCATATCTTTATTTTTCTGTTGATTTTATGGCCTAACATATTAGCATGTGCGATCATGAGATGTCGCGAAACCATGCAGCCCCATGTTTTTCCATCTATTATATGTGTAGGCATCAAGTCTATGGTAACCAAGATGTTCTTGGAGTTCTCGTGATCTCTCGTCCGAGTAGCTTCGCCCACTTCTTCGAGAGATCACCTCCCAGATGGAGCTAGATGTTACCCACGATTTTGTGGGTAATATCCCTAAGAGAAATGGTTTCTCCAAGATGGTCCTCATCTGGCAGCCAACAATCCCTTGCAGCCATTAGCTAGCTCATTGTGCCATTTCTCCGCCACCTGAGCCAGCCATGTGGTCCCTCGCCCATCTACCATGATCATATTTTTGAAGGTGGGCCTCTTGAATCTAAAGGTATGCCTCGTCATTTTGAAATTGAGCATTGTAGTTTGCTTATCATGGACACTTCTGGGCTAGGATAAAGGGGGGGATTTGGCGGAAGGAATGAGCTAGGTCTTTGCTTCTGTCTCTTAGACCCCTTTTAGGAATTAACCTTGGATTCTAGTCCCGTGGGATCTCTTTTACTGGCCATTTGGTTTCAGGGATGGTATTTCACAGGAAACCCCGATTTTGGTTGCGTGCTCCTGTGCCCTTATCCGCTTATATTACTCTCTTTCCACCCATTATTACTCCATCCATCACTTTTCCCGCGTGGGTCGACATTCCTCCATTGGGTCCACACAGGGTTAGCTTGCCCCTTCTTCTTGCCCACACCTTGGGTCATGGCCTATAATGAAGCCTAGAGGTTGATGTAGCTAAAAAGAAAGTTAAAAGCATATATGGCCACATTCAACAGGAAAAGTACCATAAAAAGCAAAAGATGGTCAAGACAAAAACATTCTAGTACTAGCCACGTCCAATCCTAAAATATTTTCCAAATCTAATTTCCAGTGTAAGATAGCTATACACTAATAATTTTATGTAAGCAAATAAGTAGCAAATATAATCACTAGTAGAAAATTAAGCTCAAGAATTCATTACCATATCATAAGAGAAGAGACACAACATTTCACCCCAAAGACTTGTGTTTTATTATTTCAAAATAGAGATCTTCAAGAGAAAAAAGTTAGAGCACAGTATCAAGAGATGTTACAATGAGGAGAACATGCTTCCTTATATAGAAAAAACGAGAGTTCTAGAGACTCTTCGAAGTGAAAATGGCTAGGTCCATGCAGGTGCACAAAATTGACTTGATCTTGGCTGATTAAATGCTTGATCCATGTCAAAATAATCTCCACCATTGATTGCTTGAGAAAAACTTCGAATTTCTTGATGATGCCTTTGTTCTTGTTCCAAAAAATATTTTTTTTAACTTTTTCTCCTTGAAAAATCCCCATTCATTTAATCAACTTGGAACATAAATTCTATTTTCATTAAAAAAACGATTTTTCTGGGAATTAATTCCTCTTTTCTAGACCAAAGATATATTCTTGGATTCTTGCTTCACTAATTTGTGGAGATTCCCTTCTTGAAAAGTGCACATTCCCTTTTATAATATTTTTCACTTGGAGAGAATTTATTTCTTTCATTTTTATTTTTTGATCAATTTCTGGCTAATTATTTAGCCATTTTTTGCCGAAAAAAGAAAACAAAAACAATTTGAGGGGATAAAGGTAATTTCAACCCTCAAAAGGTGTATAAACACAAAGTTGAGGTGTATAGGTTCTAATTATGAGTACTCTACCCCCTTCAACTTTTACAAACATTTGATTTTACAATTTACATCCAAATTATTAAATTTCTGACCTGTTGGAAAATTTCATAATTAAAAATAGACACTTAGACTTAACCAAATTCTGCGACACTCGAGACATGATCTAGCATGATAATTATGCATAGGCTTGATACACTAGGACGCAATCAAGACATCACTATTGAATCCCACCTTAGCTTTGGGGGTATATGTGGGAGAAAAATTCTATTAATTATTTCGTGTACAAAATAATTAACGAGGTGAAACTAGTTAGAAAAAAATCGTAAGCTTAACTAAGTGGTTTTACATGGCTTTATAAACATACTAGAATAATTTTTACAATGGACACTACAAGAAAAAAGGACATTGGTGAGGGGCGAAAAATGTCACCATAAGCTCATTGGTGACGGTCAAAAGAGCATTCATCATAAAAAACAAAACGTCACCAAAGGCGGCATCACCAAAAGTATAGGTTTTGTAGTGACATACAAAGTTCATCACCAATAATGATTTATAATGATGGATAACGATCCTCACCATTTCATATGAGCAATGGTGACGAACCATAGCCTCTATCACCAAAAACTGAACATCACCAAAGGTGGCATCACCAAAAGTGTAGGTGTCGTAGTGACATTCAAAGTTCGTCACCAATATTGATTTATAATGACGGATAGCAACCGTCACCATTGCATATGAGCAATGGTGACGGACCATCGCCTCAGTCTCTAAAAACTGAACATCACCAAAGGTGGCATCGCCAAAAGTATAAGTGTTATGGTTACATTCAAGATTTGTCACGAATATTGATTATAATGACGAATAGTGACCCTCACCATTTCATATGAACAACAATGATTTATTGTGATGGATCTTTAATGGCTGTCACTATTGGTGCATATATATGGTGTCGTTCATTGACTGTCATCAAAAGTCACATTACTAGAAGTATAGGTGTTGTGGTGACATTCAAGGTCCATCACGAATAATGACTATAATGATGGACAACGACTGTCACCATTTCATATCAACAACAAATATTTATGGTTATGGACCTTTGAGGGTCGTCATTATTGATGCGCATATATGGTGGCATTCGTTGATCATCACCATTTCATATTTTTGGTGAGGGTCGAAAAATGTCACCAAAGCTCATTGGTGATGGTCAAAAGGGCCTCTGTTACCAAAAATTGATCGTTGCTATTCCATATGGATGTCAGGGTACGATGGAATCGAACCACCAACCTCCTACTTGTAAAGCAGGTGCTCTTCCATTGAACTAGCAGTCGTTAAAAAATTATACTTTTAAAAATTAGGCCTTGAAACTTCATAAATTGTAAATTCTACAATTTTCAATAAATTAAAGTCTCAGCAATATTTTACTAAACAAGAAAAGCAACATCGAAGTTGCAGGTCCCTACCTAATGGTTATTGAAATTATGAAAAGTGTGTGGAGGGAAAAATAGTTATGTATAAGAGAATCAATATGTTCAGTTGAATACTCAATTAGAAGTGAAACTCTGAAAACATTTATAACCTATAAATGACCTATAACTAGCAAACGCACCAAATATTGCAAAGGAAATATCATAAGTGGATAGCATATGGAAGAAGAGGAGGCAAGGACTTGGAATCCTTGTACATCTTGGCATGCCTTAGCAATTCGCACATCTTATATTGTTTGACATGTCTTCGTACTATTTGGCACATGTTAGCATGCCCTAACATTCCCTAACACACCTTGGCAGTCTTGACCTCACAACTAGCATTACATTTTTCCATGACTTGGGAACCTTACATTCATTATAACACCTTGGCACTCCCTAGTTGTCATGCCCTCTGTTATCCTTCACAATGTCTCGAGTTGATGAGGAGATCGACGAAGGTAACCACATACTAAGCTTTTAGTTTTATAACCAGCCCTACCAAACCAGAGAGGGCTCTCTCTATGAAATCATAGCTAAGAGATGACTGTAATGTAAAGGATTTTAGCCTAGATAGCCAGGCTCAGGTGGGTTTTTGGAAAATTTAAGGACTTGGAACTCTCTCCACTGGTGTCTTGTCTAGCAGGGACTTTGTCAAGGAGGCAGAGACTTGGAACCCTGTCTAGGATAAAGCACCTAACATGCATGATAGAAGCTTCTTAAAATAGAGTACCTCCTACCTAGAAGAGTGTCCCCTGCTCAAAATATAGAACCCTTTTCTACTGTGCACTTTTCTTAAAGATATATCTGTGCATAAAATAGTACTAAGAAAAACACCTAAATTAAGAAAAGTGAGCATCTAAGTCAAACTATAAAAGTATACTAAATATGGCTTTAGATAAGTTTGGGAAACACTAGCCAAGCATGCTTGCATACAACAACCATAAGATGCCTAAAATCGATGCGCTTCTTTCATCGTTTCTATACCCTCACAAGAAAACTGGAATCTGTAGCATGTACCCCAAGGCTATATGCATCTGCTGAAGGTGTAGATTGAAAGGATCTGCTGAGATGAAGTACTATTGAAGGAGAAACACCTTCAAAACAACAGATAAAGTCTACTGTGAATTCAACCCATTTTCACACAGACCAAGGCTGCTACTAGGTACACTTCTTCGCTGAATGGAAACTGCAATGTATTGTAGTGCTGCTGAAGAAAAAACACCTTTAGTGCAACACGGATAAAAATCTAACAAATATTGTCACTGTGGCCTCGGTTGTAGATGATCTCATCAATATAGGTAACAACTTCGATAATTGAAAAACCAAAAGGTGAGCTGCATAGATCATTTGAAATGACAGATTTGGGCATACCTTATTATTGTTTAGGAGTGTTAGTATAGAAAATGCAAGGTAGCTTGTTGCACCTTTATGTCACGGGCCAAGGATGAGAAGAAATACATAAAATATTAAATAGCATGGTATAAGTCGATTGCAAGTTCTTTTGAAACGAGAATGGAATTCTCCTTGAGCGGGTTCTAATCTAGTGGGTATAACTTCAAACAAAAAACTGATAGTTATGGAGATGGAATTATCTCACAATTCATGAAAAGTCTCAAATTTGTTCACCAGAAAGAGGAACAAACATCTTTGCAATAGATTCAAGCTCCCTTTAGAGCTGTGGAGGAAATTAGAAATTTTGGAACTGTTAGTAATGCTATAGGTCAATTTTATCTCATTGGAGAAAATTTTCAGTTTCAAATATAGGAGAGTGGTTAAAATGCTGGTAGAAACTGATCTTCATGAAAATACTGAGATTTCCTGCAGACACTGAGATTTCCTAAGGAAAATGGATTTTAAACTAGAAGTTGGACTTTTGAACAGTGAAAAGTCCCATTTCATTGGGTTGGATCTCATACAATTATGTGGGAAGATTGGTGTCTACAGATTCTAATTTGGAGGCCATTTTGAAGTTTGGACAAGGTAGAAGAAAAAGTGCAGGCAAATCTCAACACTGTTGATTCAGATGTTGTTCCAACTTCCAACTTTGGAAGGTGATAAGTGCTAGTCTGAGGTATGTGGTCCTAAAGTTGTTGAAGGAACACATGGTTTTCATATGACTTTTCAAGGTAGGTACGCTTTCATCAATTCCTCATGCTATCAAACAGTACTAAAAGAATCCCCTTCCATTATTGGATTCTTTTAGTAATTATTTACAAACAATTTTGTACAGTACTAAGAGAATCCCCTTCCATTATTGGGAATAATCTCACTATTCCATATTAGCACCCATCATGCCCACTCGACCATTTGAACAATGAAGGAAGTGTGTGTTTCCTCACCCTCCTTGTACCATTCAAGTTGTACATTCTCCTATGATACCTCAAAAATGTCATCCACAGATTTGCAACAATTGATTTGAATGCCATGTTTCACGAGATATTTCAGCAACTAATTTGCTACTTCATAATGTATGATGATCATCAAGAAGGGGTTTGTTAAAGGAACCTCCCTCGCCTATACTACCAATATATAATCTCCCTTGTCATAATTTATCGACCTACTCGAAGCTCAAGCCTTTCATTTCAGGAACAAAAGCAAGGACAAAAAAGAATGCAGCCCCAGCGATGGCGACCAATACTAGAAATGTTTTGGATGTGCCCAACACATCAATCAAAGATAGGAATCTCTCTGAAACAATCAAATTAAATATCTAGCAAATTGTTGTAGCACTGGCTCCACACAAACTTATATATTTTGAAGGATAAATTTCGGAATTGATTGTCCATGGAACTAGTCCCATGCTAGGTGAGAAGAAAGCTATATATAAAACTAAGCCACGAACAACAAGTCAACCATAGGGAAGAATTGAGGGAGCGAGGACGAGATGGCTGAACCCTAGCCGCCTCCGCCCCTAGTTCGTGCCTTTCCTTTGTTTCTAGACCAGGTCTTTGGGACTTCCCGACTTGCTGTCAATGTTGTTGCATGTTTTGGGGGCGATTATTGTGCATAGGTTGTTCATTTTCGTGCCTACGTGAGGTAGAAGTTGGGGTTTATATTTCCGCTAGTGTGTGTCATTCGTGGTCTGGCTGGAGCGGCCTGTCGCCATGGGCGCCACCTTCTTTTGGTGCAACGTTTTTATGGTCATTGCAGGTTCCGTTGGGGTTTACGCCTTGTTTTTGGGTTTGGCTTTTGGTTGGTGGTAGCTGCGTTTTGCACTTGTGTATCTACACATTGGGGAGTTGAGGGAGCGGGGATGAGGTGGCTGACCCTAGCCGATTTTGCCTCTAGTTTGTATCTTCCATTTTTTCTTAACCAGGTCTCTGGGGCTTACTTCCGACACTGTTCTTGGGTGCTCGTTGGCCATGGGCGCCTATCTGGTGCAGCGATGTTTTTGGTTTTTCATTGTGGTTGTAGTGGGTTTTGTTGGGGTTTATGCCCCCTTCCTTTTTTTGCCCTGTTTTTGGGCTTTTTGTTCCTGATTACCTGGGCAGCCCGTGCCCAGGATATATTCTGGATTTTCGTAGTTTTTTGCCATAGCTATGTGTATGCGCCTATGTCACAGGTCGTCTGCTCGCTTTTGTTACCTTGATGGGGTTTCTGGCTCCTGTTCTTTCAAGTTTTCTGCTGGGCTTTTTCAACCCGTTTTGTAAATGATTTGATGCCTATTTTGTTTGGTCAGAACAACAAAAAAATTGGCTTATGACCACTATTACTACATATTGTATCATCATCTACAACATGTAATTTTCAGATATCAATGAAAATTTTGATTTTTCTAGGGGGAAAAAGCAAGCCAACCATAGCTAATTGGACCCACATCACTGTACCAAGAGCAAAAATGATGGGAATAGTATTGCTTGGATTTTGGCCTTTTTATTAATGATGTCTAAGGGCATTAGTTCTTCCAAAGACCCCAATACGGAACCTAGCCTTATACAAGCCCGCAAAATGATACAAGCCATCCATCAAACAGGCTGCGTTCCTGACTTTTGTACCTATGATTTACTTATTGATGGATATTGTAGGGAAAGTAGAGTGTCAGAGGCTCTTGATCTTGTGAATGATCTCATTTCACAAGGAGTCTTTGTGCCTCAAATTAAAACTTACAATGCACTTATCAAAGGTCTTTGCGGGATAAGTAATTTGAAGGATGTCAACTGCCTCCTACAACAAATTCATCAAAGGAGATTGAGACCAAGCTTTGAAATTTATACAGTTTTAATTGAAACTCATTTGCAGAAGGGAAGCCTTGGACATGTTACCGAGCTACACAATTAGATGGTAGAACATGATCTTCTCCTTGACATGGCTAGCTACAGTTCATTCATTAGCATACTTTCTAAGCTTGGAATGGTAGAGGAAGTGAATAATCTTATCTTTCAAATGTTAGACCAAGAATTCGTTCTTACATCAACGATTTTCTCTGCAGTTGTGGAGATCAACTGCCTCAAGGGAAACGTTGAACAGCTAAATGGAATCCATGATGACGTTATTAGAAAAGGTATAGTATTGAATGTTGCAACTTATACTACATGGATTGAAGGGTTGTATAAAGGAGGAAAGCTGAAAGAAGCAAATGAATGGTTTAATGAAATGCAGGAAAGGGGTTTGACTCCCAAAAAAAGTAGCTATGTCAAACTTGTATATGGCCATTACACCAAATACTTAAGTCTTCACTATACTGATCATGCCATGAGATAGTTTTTGAAAAAGAGAACTACTCTTCTGTTGCATGTCTAGTTCTTTGATTACCATGCCCTCTCTATGGTAATTGTGTATGCCATTGTAGTCTTAGAATATGTGCAGATAGAAACCCGTCCAAACATCATAGTGTTAATCATACTTTCCTGAATAAAATAATTTCTAATTTAAATCATGACATGATCAATTGTCTAACGATAACCAACCAAGAATGATTTGCCTCTTAGAAATACCAGATGGTGTAGGTCAATATATTGAGCAAACACTGGAACACTAAATCACAATGCTACTGACAGTCAACATTTTATAAGAAACATGCTTAAGTGTAGCAGGTCTTCCATCTGGTTACTTCCATAATCAGGCTCTTAAATGCACAAGGATCTGACCAAATCTGGCAAGATATTTTTACATCAAACATCATCATCCCAAAAGAAACCTGAAACAGGCTGCTTTCTGATATGATAACATTGGAAAACAAAAATAAATATGCAATATTTAGTTCAACTTCCTCCCCTCCCAGTACCATAAGTTTCACTTTCCTTGAACTGAAGTAAATTTCTCCCATACTCTAGTGTTATAATTTTATGAAACATGATACTGAAACAAATGAGAGCCCAACCAAACTGATGTCAAACTTTCATTGGATCACAACAGTTATTTGTTGCGACCCATTTAATGCTATATCCCATACCTTGCCCACTCTACTTCACTACTTCCATCTGAAAGAGGACTGCAACCCAATAAATGGAAATGTGAACTAGCATGGTGGTAAAGGTACCCTCCATTACCTTGAGTATAGTTGTAACCTGTTCCATCAGGACATGATTCTGACATGCTTATAACTTTTGATCCTGACAACCCTGAATTACTATGTACCTCTAAAGAATTCATATTTCCATTTTCAGACTGCAAAGCTTCAATGCTTGATGAACTAACATCCTGTGCATGTTTTTTCCATTTGTTAATTTCCCATCATCAGCATTAACCTTTTTTGTCTCCAATGATTTTGTATTTAGGAAGTGACCACCACATCGCCTTGCTCTTCGCATTGCATGAAGATGACGAGATTCATGGAGATAAGGTTGAAGAGCAAACATCATAGTATGAGAAACAATACATTAAAAGACAGAAAACATGCCAGTATATCAATGACCAAATATGTTGACATGCTTAATTCAGAAGATGAAATCAATACAATTTGTCTTAGCCAAAAGAGGATGAGAGAAAGTGCATTTGGACCAGTGCCTTGAAGGAGCAGGGATTCTGACACTGAGGAGTGGTCCTTCCCCAAAAAATCTAGGGAACGATGCCAACCTGGGAGCATTTTGTACATCTGATTATTAGAATGTGTGTGTGTGTGTGTGTATGGTCCTAGGAGTGGTCTTGCGAGAAACTGGGAGTGAGAGGCCCTAAAATGGTCCAATGCAACATTGTTTTGAACAAACATGTTAGGTATTTGAGAAATAATCATAAACACAATTGTTCCTTACCTTCCTTAATTTGATGAGCTTATTTTCTAATTCTGCTTTGGCTCGAGATTATCGACGTCGCAAAATTCCACGGTATTGTTTAGCATTGACATAGACTGGTTCATATTCGATCATATCAGATAGTGAAATCAAATGAGTTATCTTTCCAAATTCCTCATTTTCTTTATGGGCTCATATTACTCTAGGTACAAAATAGTCTTGATGACTCAAATTTGACACAACTACAATTATCAAGTAAACTAGTCTTTCAACACCAATGTCTGGGCATTACAAAGGTGTCAATTATAATGTAAATTGTTACGATGGATAAAGAAATCATGCATCCTATCAGGTATGGGCAGCATGGCAGATCATACAATGGGATGCCTCTGCATATGACAGAGCAATGTAATCAAGTTCCACAAAAGTGACACATTAATTGCTAGATAAGCAGTACAATTTCTTTCAGTTATAATATATTACATATAGAGAATGCAGAACTCCCTCCAGACAACTGTATCTTTTCTACAGCCAAGCTTCAAGGCTATTAGTCGTTTTAATATGCAAACTGCTTCTTATTCACTGTCCTCAGAGTCATGGCCACATGCAAACCAAATGCACAATGTACATTACAAGGCACATCATAAAGAATTGAACTAAACTAGTGACTAATATGACAACTAGAATTGATTAGTTCACCTTCTTTTAGAAACATGACTGATGATGTTGGATTGACAAAGATAAGAAGCTGAATAATCTACCAAGTATCTTATTGAAATCAAATGCTATTCAATAAAACCTCATTAGTAGGTGTAAAACTTGCCATTTATTTCAAAAGGGTGTTCCCATCTTTAGTGAGCTTAATGTATCCAATGCCTCCAACAAGCCTGTCAAAATGCACAAATCAGCGTCTCCTACTTGTAAAACCTTCACATGAGACTACAATGTAATCTCATTACCAAGAACAAAATTACAATGAATATACCATAAAATCTGGTACAAATGAACAGTATTTCCAGTTTATTTGATGGACAAAAGCCTAGTCTAGGAGATAATCAATGTTCTAAGAAATTATATTAGACAATTTGGAAGCCTATATGTAAATTTCGCTGATCAACAACAACAGTCCTAGTAGATGTAATACGTTTGGTAATATCAAGAAACAACTGCAAGTCCCATTAATTTCACTTCAGCTAGTGATTGGGAAAATAAATGGTAATGTGGATAAGGTTGAAGTTATGACCATCAAATGCAAGCAGGGAGAAGAATCCCTAGTGAATCAATGTACAAAACACACACACACACACACATATATATGAAAAATGTTTTCCATGACAATCTAGTCTGGAGGGAGTTCTGCATTCTCTATATGTAATATATTATAACTGAAAGAAACTGTACTGCTTATCTGGTAATTAATGAGTCATTTTTGTGGAACCTGATAACATTGCTTTGTCATATGCAGAGGCATCCCATTATATGATCTTCCATGCTTCCCATACCTGATAGGATGCATGATTTCTTTATCCATCATAACAGTTTACATTATAATTGACACCTTTGTAATGCCCTGACATTGGTGTTGAAAGACTAGCTTACCTGATAATTCTAGTTGTGTCAAATTTGAGTCATCAAGACTATTTTGTACCTAGAGTACTATGAGCCCACAAAGAAAATGAGGAATAATCAGTACAATTTCTTTCAGTTATAAAAAAATCTTAAACAAGAAAGCTGTTATGTGGTGACTCATAGTCTTAGAACTTTTTCTGCTTTTCTTGTTAAAACATAAAGAGGAAACTCAGAAGTATAGAAAGAAATTCCAAAGAAACCAAACTTCAGACCTTCTTAGCCCCAAGGAGGTCTAGTCTATGCACAAGGAGGCACCCAAAAACATACACCTACATTTCTGATAGTGTGAGAAGAATACTCTGTTCATTTTGGCTTGGTTTGAGTTGTTAATGTCAGCTAGAAATGGTACGATTGTTGGGAAGCCTTAGGGACCTCACTTACGGTTGGGTAGGTAATGGAATAAATAGATTGTCAAAAATATTTTTATTCCTAGATGAAGTAAATCTTGGATGCATAGAATGTAGTATGTACATGCCCTTCAATCAAGGGTTGGCCTAAGACTTTTAGAGTCTTTAGGTCCTTGGACCAAGGATTTGACATTATATTTATTGGTAATTTTAGGTACGTTCTATGCTAGAGCAATTTATTTCAATTTCTTTTCCACATTAGCAATCACATCAGCATAAAGTAAACGGCAGATAGAACATAAATATAAATCACGGAAGACAAGCCAAGACAAGAGGACACAAGATGTGGCGCTAGCCAGGGACAAACCCCAATGTGGGGAAACCCTTGATCAATTCTTCTTTTATGTTCTTCAAAGTTCAGTAGAGAAAGTGAGAGAGATAGTACATTTACAATAGAAGTCAATCACTTTGATTTTGATATCGGCATGAGATCAGTTGAAGACATATTGCTTCAACTAATTCTCTAAGGTGACTCGTTCACCTATCATAGTGCTGCATCTCGTCTATTTGCTGCACATTACCGTGTGACACCTTGATGTACTGTCACATGTGTTGAACCTTGATGACTGAGCTGCTCTCATCTTCATGCTGCATCTTCCATGGTCTTATTCTTCATCAAGCTTCCCATGCTCATGATCTCATTCATCATTATGCTGCCCATGCTCATATCATGATGTTGCTTATTATGCTTCCCATGATCTCATACATCATGCTGCCTTCCTTCGGAGACAGATGCTCCAGCTGTTTCGAGCCTCGGCAGTTCCCGGTAGTTCCGACTTTTCCGACAGTTTTGATAGTTCCGGCTTTTCTAGCTTTTCCGACTTTTCTGGCTTTTCCGGTATTTTCGGCTTTTTCGGTGTTTCCAGCTTTTCTGGCAGTTCCGACAATTCCGGCTTTTCTGGATTTTCTAGCCGTTCCATCTTTTTCAGCTTTTCCAGCTATTTCGAATTTTCTGGCAGTTTTGACGTTTCTGGCTTTTCCTCAGGATCTCTCCTCCTACTAAAACCCAAAGACAAGTAGAGAGAAGAAGAGATCCAAGTGTGTGTAGAAATGACTTGAAGTCCTTTTCTATTTATACTAAAACGTAGAAGTTGAATAGACATCACTATTGGGCTTTTGAGCCTACATAAGTTGCTGGCCGACTTAACAATTTGTCCATAACATAAATAAATTCATAACTTCATAACTTATTGGAATTGGATGATATTTAGACCAATCCTACACCTCTCAATGAGAGGTATCCAATAAAAATATCAGCTACCATAAATAATATGACCCACATGGAGTTTGGCCCTAGTTGCCAATTTTAACACTCCCTCTCAACTAGGGAGAACTCCATCCGTTGATCCATATGTCCAATTGTACTATCTTTGCTATCAGTGCCTTACACTGCTCTGCTCAGCTTTGCTCAGCTCTGCTCTGCTCATCTCTGCTGGCTCCGCTCTGCTCTGCTGGCTCTGCTCTACTCTGCTCACCTTCGCTGGCTTTTCTCAGCTCTGCTGGCTTTGCTTAGCTCTGCTGGCTTTGCTTTGCTCAACTTAGCTCTACTGAACCATGAAGAAGAAGAATTGATCGAGAATGTGTCATACCATTCTCCACTAACCCAAAGTCAGTCTCAGAGTGTGTACCACTGGTCCCAGACCAGTCCTCAACTGACCCGAAGTCAGTGTCATAGTAGGTAGAACTCCTACCACTGGTCCCAGAACAGTACTCTACTGACTCGAAGTCAGTCTCAGAGTATGTACCACTGGTCCTAGACCAATCCTCAACTGACTCGAAGTCAGTGTCATAGTGAGTACAACTCCTACCACTGATCCCAGACCAGTATCATTGATCCCAGATCAATGAAGGTCATCCTAGCATAGGGAGTATGGTAGATACAGTGATGCGTCCATCGGTACTACTATGGTCCCTATCCTCATTTCCCTGCTCATTGATCAGATGAGAGGTACCTCCCATGAGTCCCAGGCTGCATGGGTAAGATGCCTCGACAGGAGAACTTAATCAATGTTGCCCTCACAGGAGAACTAATCATCCTGCTACACAATCTCCATGGAGAACACATCATCCAGGCCTCACAGGAGAACTAATCATCCTGCTACACAATCATCATGGAGAACACATTATCCAGACCTCAAGGAGAACTAATCATCCTGCTACAAAATCGTCATGAAGAACACATTATCTAGACCTCACATGAGAATTAATCATTCTGCTACACAATCGTCATGGAGAACACATCATCCAGACCTCACAGGTGAATATATCATCCTGCTACACAATCGTCATGGAGAACATCATCCAGACCTCACAAGAGAATTAATCATCCTGCTACACAATCGTCATGGAGAACATATCATCCAGACCTCACAAGAGAATTAATCATCCTGCTACACAGGAGAGCGAATCATCTTGTCCCACAAGGGAGTGAATCATCTTGTCCCACAAGAGAGCGAATCATCTTGTTCACAGGAGAGCGAATCATCCTATCCACAGGAGAGTGAATCATCCTGTCCCACAAGAGAGCGAATCATCTTGTCCCACAAGAGAGCAAATCATCTGGTCCACAGAAGAGTGAGTCATCCTGTCCCAATGCGCACCACCAGGGGAGGGTGAGCCACCCTGTGGTTGTATGTTGCTCCAGTAAGAACCACAAGGCCCCAGAGCTCCCATAGCTCAATGTATACAACATGCAGGACCCTTGTACAAGGGTCTCATGACGACTCCAAGTCTTTCGGGAAAATCACAGATTTGATCTTCCCCCGGGGCTTAGACAAAGTGTAGCGACCTGTACATCATCTCATAGCGATGGAGCTTCCTTGCTCATAGACTTACCATATCCCAGATAAGGTAGTATTTGATGTCTATCTGCTAGAGCAATCATCGAATACGAGATTCCTCAATAATTGAATCCCACCTCTGGTTGTCACAGAAAATCACAGTGGTACAAATAGCTCACTTGAAGAGCTTCCCCAACTAGGTAGCTTCATACGAGATCATACTCGTAGATATGTATATGGTCTCAGCGGTGCTTATAACAAATGACTTCTACTTCCTACTCATCCATGATATCGAAGCAAAATCCAAAGAGAAACAACACTAAGAAGTGCTCTAGTGATCCTACACACTGCCTGCCCAATCAACATTTGAATAATCAGGTAGTTTCATATTTCCGGCAGTGTATCTCAATCCATGAAAGGTTTGGCCTCGAAGACATCTCAGAAGATTCTTGGCACCAATCCAGTGAGGTTCAACCAAATATGAGCTCACCATGCTAATTGCAAAACATATGTCCAGACAGAAGTTCAACAAGAACATCAACGCGAATGAGTTTATGAGATTCAGAGGCATTTCCCAAATCTGGTCCGACATCACTACCATATAACTTCTGAAAGTTAAGATCCTCGAGGTAGTCACAAGCTTGCAGTTCACTATTCCACATCTGGAATCCAACTCCCTCTTACTTCTGCAAATGAGAGGGTCTGCAATTGTTAGAAGTAGGTCATCCTCATAATGTGCTGGTATGAGAGGTCTGTCATCCACAACCTTCGGATGGTTTGGATCCGTTTCACTCATAGTGAACCTCAGCTTTATCAGATAGCTATCGATCCTCTCATACTATGCCCGGGGTGTTTTGCTTCAAGCCATAGAGGGCTTTCTTCCACCTGCATATGCGAGATTCCTGATTATCACTCTCAAACCCCTTGGGTTGTTCTAGACCTGTGGACTTGCTGCATGAGGGGAATGGTCCCCTTGTAAGATTTTCTTTCGGTACATCTCAGACATGTACTTTCATGCTCCTTTTGAATTCAAGCATCCCTGTCACCATCTGACTCACAGACCTTCGGTGCAACATGACAATGGACATGGTCCCCAGTGGACTTCCTGCAATTTGATACAACCCTGAACTCAAAAACATCTTTGAAAATTCTATTTCCAAACACGTATCTTTCCATCGATGAGTGCCACCCTAAAACCTTTGAATTCCATTTCCGAGATGGAAACCAGGTTCTTCTTGCGATTAGGTACATAAAAGTGATCCGGGGTTCTTTGCTTTCTTTGAAGAGTCGACCATTTCCTTGATGACCTGCATTACCTTCGGACACTCCTTCGCATAATGGCCGAACTGATTGCAACCAAGGCATCCGCCTTTCCTTCCACCCTTAGATCCAAACTTCCCAATGAAGTGATTTTTAGATGGGCCATCAGAAACTTCCGCTATGCCATTATGATAATATGTTCTGCATCGACTTCACCCTTTGTGAACTTAGAAGAGAGATGTGGAACCCATTGATCCTTTTGTCTTGTCCTTATTGTCTTTGGTGATTGCTTTTTCACTCTTGCTTGGGCATTGTCTTCACCTCAGCTTTGATCCCATGTTAATTTTAGGTATGTTCTATGCTAGAGCAATTTATTTCAATTTCTTTTCCACATTAGCAATCACATTAGCATAAAGTAAACTGCAGATAGAACATAAATATAAATCGTAGAAGACAAGCTAAGATAAGAGGACACAAGATGTGGCACTAGATAGGGACAAACCCCAATGTGGGGAAACCCTTGATCAATTCTTCATTTATGTTCTTCAAAGTTCAGTAGAGAAAGTGAGAGAGATAGTACATTTACAATAGAAGTCAATCACTTTGACTTTTGATATTGGCATGAGATCAGTTGAAGACATATTGCTTCAACTGATTCTCTAAGGTGACTTGTTCACCTATCATAGTGCTGCATCTCGTCTATTTGCTGCACATTACCGTGTGACACCTTGTTGTGCTGTCACATGTGTTGAACCTTGATGACTGAGCTTCTCTCATCTTCATGCTGCTCATCATGTTGCATATTCCATGGTCTTATTCATCATCAAGTTGTCCATGCTCATGATCTCATTCATCATTATGATGCCCATGCTCATATCATCATGCATCATTATGTTGCCCATGCTGATATAATCATGTTGCTTATTATGCTTCCCATGATCTCATACGTCATGCTACCTTCCTTCGGAGACAGATGCTCTGGCTATTTCGGTAGTTCCCAGTAGTTTTGGCTTTTTCGGCAGTTCCGATAGTTCTGGCATTTCTGGCTTTTCCGGCTTTTTTGGCTTTTCCCGTATTTCAGGCTTTTCCAGCAGTTCCGGCTTTTCTGGCAATTCCGATAGTTTCGGCTTTTCTGGCGTTTCTGGTAGTTCCAGCTTTTCCGGCAGTTCTGGCATTTCTGGCAGTTCTGACAGTTTCAACTTTTCCAGCGTTTCCAGCTATTCCGGCTTTTCCGGCAACTCTGGCTTTTCCTGTAGTTCTGGCTTTTCCTTAAGATCTCTCCTCCTACTAAAACCCAAAGACAAGTAGAGAGAGGAAGAGATCCAAGTGTGTGTAGAGATGACTTGAAGTCCTCTTCTATTTATACTAAAACGTAGAGGTTGAATAGACATGACTGTTGGGCTTCTGAGCCTAAATAAGTTGCTGGCCGACTTAACAATTTGTCCATAACATAAATAAATTCATAACTTCATAAATACTTATTGGAATCGGATGATCTTTAGATCAATCCTACACCTTTCAATGAGAGGTATCCAATAAAAATATCAGCTGCCATGAATAATATGACCCACATGGAGTTTGGCCCTAGTTGCCAATTTTAACATTTATGGAGTGACAATACAACGAAGCTGACTCACAAACTTATCATATACAACAACATAGTTTAGTTGAGTGTTCTTGGCATCAACAATCATTACATAAATAAGAATTACAGTAAAAGTAATATTTTCATATCAACACCTTTAGTGTTAGGTTTTTGGAGTGACAATATAGCAACAACATCGTTTGGTTGACTAACTTGGCATCAACAATCATTACATGAAATAGAGTTATAGTAAAATTAATATTGTCGTAATATCACCTTATACCTAGCAAGGTGACACCTTGTAAGTATGCAAGAAGTGTAATTGGAGGCCACAGACTGTTTACAAATTAATGTTTGCACACAGAGGAAGCCAACCATGAATACATTAAATAATTTATTGCCATCTTGTTTTCTTTGTGCGCAGAAAAAACTAATAGATATGTCTAGAATTCAACACTGAGAGCATACCAACCCAAACTTCTAATCGGAACCTCCCAAGGAGAAGGTTATGGTAACTCACGTTTATCTGCTACTCAATGAATTGAGGTGGAATAGTTAAGATATCTGAAAATAAGATGGCTTGCAATTCAATATCCCTCATTCTAACCTCTAGCCATGCTTAAATAAGGTTGTTAACCCAATAAGTACCAGGATACGTAATGGCCCCTTAACAGAGTTATACCATACTTCCTATGGGCTCAGAATCTGAGGCTCTCATAAATCCTCACATGTCCTTTTTCAATGGCTACATTATGCAATGTTTATTCTCTACAATACATTTCTCTCTCACATATATATTTTAATCCTGTATGGATAAATTACACACTTTGAATAATACAACAAATGTCTCTCCTCTCTCAACAAGTGTTCTTCATATGAGCAAGTGCAAGTTTGATATGGCAATGATGCCAAGCTACAAAGTTAGCATCTAGAGACTAGGACGTCAAAGCCCTAACTAAGAATTGAGATAAAAACAAGGCCCCTAAGTTACCAAGAATAGTTGCAAACTAATGAAGTTGTCCTTGAAGAAGCACATAATGTAAGTCTAGTACCCACCACCAACATGATCTACCAAAACTACATTGGCAGATATTGAGTGCTTTTGAGTTACAAGAATTTATGAAGTGATTTAAGCATTCAATTCACATTTATTTTCTCTATGGCTGCATTGTCTAGTGGCACTGGTCTACCTTACATCTCTCTCTCATGGAGATATCATTGTGTATTGATAATTAAACATTGAATACTATATCAAATGTCCCTCCTCTCATTACAAGTGTTTTGCATATGTGCATGTGCAACTTTAAAATGGTATTGATTCTAAGCTACAAAATCAGGATCTGTCACATAGCAATAGAGGAAGTATATGAATGTTGAAAATTAAGTGTGAGGGGCTAGAAGCTTTGGTGACAGGTAAAAGAATTATATCAAAGCAAATCAAGAAACAATGATATTATGGAAAATTTTATAATAGCTTCATGACTAAGATCAAGGATCACCAAAATCATATGCACCTCTCATAAAAATATTGGGCATTTCAAGACAACTTGACTTCCCATGCCACTAAGAAAGGAAGAGGGTTTATTTTTAATAGTCAACTTTGTGCACTAGGTTTTTAGATTTTCTTCCACTGAGGCTCCTCCCCACATACCAGATTTTTTTTTTTGTCATATATATGTAAAATAGGAAAGCCTTGATGGTTAATTTATTGTACCAATTCCACAAAATGTTTTTGAAAAAGATATATCTCTATCGATACTTAAAATCTGTAACTCACATAAATGAAGATTCAAACTTGTGACACTTCTGTTGATGTAATTCAATTTAATCAAGCTGAAAGTGGAATGCAATGACCATTGAAGGCTTTTCTGGTTTTTTTTTGTCATATATATGTAAAGTAGGAACTTGATTTTACTGAGAACTCATCCTCTTCAGATGGAACCATAGAGAGGGTAACGGTGCTTGCTTCCACTATTTGAACAGTTTCAGTGCTTGCATTTTGGGGACAGTTCTGCAGTGTGGTGTGGATGGTTTCCACTTGATTTTGAAATGACACAACGTAATGTCATTATGAAGTTCATTTCAATATGGGTTGGGCTTCCCGATCTATATAAATACTCGCTCGTTTGAAGCCACCCACCATTTTTACGGTGTGTGGGCTTTGGAATTATATCCCCGGATGGTTGATTTGAAACTCCTGCGTCCTTGCCTTCATTTGCTAAGGAAAACTACTAGTTTCACAATTTCGCTCGTTTGAAGCCACCCACCATTTTTACGGTGTGTGGGCTTTGGAATTATATCCTCGGATGGTTTATTTGAAACTCCTGTGTCCTTGCCTTCATTTGCTAAGGAAAACTACTAGTTTCACAATTTCATCCTTATAACTTCGTGCTTTTAGGTTGAGTTTGAACTGGGCCTATTAGTTTCAATAAGATAGTATCAACGGCCTAGTTTCATTCTTCAACCTGTTGTCGCACAGATTGTCTAGGTAGCGCAACAACGCTCAGACTGGGGGTTGTCACCCTGATCCCTGATCTCTCCGTTTAAGCCACCTCCCTGAAGCAGGCTAAGGGAGGTAGACCCTATGGGAAAAAGGAAGACCAACTGGGAACCAGTTGGGTTGGGAGACACAGCAGGGGGAAACAAGCACTTGATCGATTTTAGAATTTGATCAAATCTTTAAATGCTTAAGACCAGTGCCTTATGGAGTTAATGAACACCAAGTAATTAATTAACTGCTATTGCTTTATGAAGTAATTTAATGATTGCTTGAAAAAATTTATAAAATATCAAACATGTCACGAGCATTATATAATCCAAACAACGATTAATTTCACCAGATGCAAAATATAGATGCGCAATGCCTTAGCAATTAAACTTCAAAAGATCAAAATTCATTATTCAACCATGAAATTTCAAATGCTAACCAGCCCGCAAAATGATTCACCACTTTTCAATAGCTAATCTTTAAATAAACATTTAAGCGCATTTAACTATAGAGAAGTGGAACATAAATACCACAAAAGACACCAAAATGAATTTTTCAATTTTTAGTTAATCTTTTCAAAAAAAATTAATTTTTATATATTTGTATTTTTTTTATAAAATTCTAAGAAAAACAAAACTAAAATCTAAATAAATAAAATTTAAATCTAAATGAAAATAAAAATCTAAACTATAAAACAAAATTCTAAATAAAAGCCTAAGGATTAACTTTTTATGCTTTTGGGATTTTTTATATTTTTTTATATTTT
>APFE030828322.1:169271-183569 GCA_000404065.3 Pinus taeda
TGGATCTTCAAACTTAGCCTTTGGAGAAATTTCCCTAGGACCTAGGACCTAAGACGCATGAGGGGATTAACATTTTCAACCCTCAAGACTCTTTACATCATGACTTTTACAATTTTACATCTCAAGGGGGAAAAGCCCTTTGACATAGACCCTCATAGACCACCCAGTACTGCGACCAAACATAATCTAGCAGATCAACACACTAGGATTCTCCTAAGACTCTAATGATAAAATTCATTCCGGCTTTGGGGTCAGGTTGAAGGAAAACTCTGCCGATCATGGATCGGTGAGACGAAAAACCTTCCGGAATGTAGATTATCACTAGAAAATTAGGTCCACCTAGGCAATTTACATACATGACTCAGCTCTGCTAAGGTTATTTACAATTCAAAATGCAGACTGGGTTTACAACTTAATATGATCAAGAGAATGATGACTGTCAAATGGCGCGGACATGTCGATCAAGCGCTATCCCTTTTGCGAAGAAAAAAGGGGGTGGACTGCTATGGGTAGTTGAAATGCAGTGGTCAATAGGCTGAAGGAAAAGTCTGCCAATCATGGATCGGTGAGAAAAAAAACCTTCCGGAACGTAGATTATCACTAGAAAATTAGGTTTGCCTAGGAAATTTACATACATGACTTAGATCTGCTAAGATTATTTACAATTTACACATGCAGACTGGGTTTGCAACATAACACGATCAGGCTGATGATGGAAGTCGAATGGCATGGATACGACGATGAAGCGCTACCTTTTTGTGGAAAAAGGGAGTGTACTGCTATGGGTAGTTGACACGTAGTGGTCAACACAACCCATACGTGGTTTCCTAAGGTCAACCGATACATAAAAATGTGAAAACAAAGTGAGATGGTTGCACAAGGATATCCTCGGGATATCTTCTTTTTCCTTGTGATATGGTTGCGATATGAACCCCATATGCTCATTCTCACCATGTTTGAATAAGCCTGGCTAATATTAGTTAGAATGTGTGCTCTCAATTGAAAAAAAGCCTGTTTGAATAAGAGGTATTGGAGGGTTGACCTATTGACACTGTAAGGAGTAAGTTAGGTAGCAGGGTACTGGTGTGAAGCTTGCCCCAATCCCTCGAAGGCCAAGGGGTTGAAAGAAGAACGAGTGAAATCAGGCACACAATGATGATTCATTAGTTGCTCCAATTTGGATAATGAGAATCTATGAAGTTCTGTGGGTAATGTAAATCCCTTTCGAGAATAAAGTGTCACGGTGACCACGCCTTATCCACCGAATGAGAAATCTTATTTGGTGAAATGTGGCTTGGAAATGATGTGATCGGAGTGAGGATTAAAACAGGGAATTCATAGCTTTCTTTGAGAAGGATTCTGGAAGCTTTTGCTTGGAGTCGTGGAGAGTGAACACGAGAGATTAGACAAAAAGACTATAGAAATTACCAATTAAGGAAGGGTTGACCTATTGACGCTGTAAGGAGTAAGTTAGGTAGCGGGGTACTCGGTGTGAAGACCACCCCAATCCCCCGAAGGGGAAGGGATTGAAAGAAGAAAGAGTGAAATCAGGCGCACGATGATGATTCATTAGTTGCTCCCACTCGGATAATGAGAATCTATGAAGTTCTGTGGGTAATGAAAATTCCTTAAGTGTCACGGTGACCTTGCCTTATCCACTGAATGCGAAATCTTATTTGGGGAAATGTGGCTTGGAAATGACGTGATCGGAGTGAAAAATCAAGGATTAAAACAAGCTATTCATAACTTTCTTTGAGAAGGATTCCAGAAGCTTTTGCTTGGAGTCATGGAGAGTGGACATGAGAGATTAGACAAAAAAAAACTACAGAAATTACTAATTAAGGAAGGGTAGAAACTCTATTGCAACTGAAGGTGGTATCACTTTCCATTGGTGCAAAATGGGGATGACGATCAGCTACTATTTACCGAATCAGGGAATTATTCATAGATTTTTCTGATGATGAAGGAAGAGGAAGAGACCATAGCCTTTTTACCTGTTCACGAGGTCGAAGAAACCATTTTCAAACAAGATACTGAGTACACATTATTGCTTATAACAAATTAATACAAAGACCATGCTAGAGAGAATAAATGTAACTGGATGTTTCACGAATGCATTTAATATGAATTTCGATAGCTTACTTAGTTTAGGGTTTCTAGCACCCTTCTCTCCTGAGGATTTTTTCTCCGAGCTCAGTGTTTCTAGTGCCCTTTTCTACGGCGGATTTTTTATTTGTTGTCTTGCTAGGGTTTCCAGTACTCTTTTCTGCAGTGAATTTTTTCTCTTTGGTCTTATTATTGTTTTCAGTGCTCTTTTCTGCTGCAGATTTCTCCTTTTCATTTTCCTTCTCTTGTCCGTCGAACTCTTCGAAGCGCTTTTGCATGCGCTTCTCCAAGCCATTGAAGTGGTCTTTGAGATATTTCCACTGGACATTGAAGTTTACGAGGGCCAAAGAATGGAATTGTAGATCCAGGAATGCCTTGTGGAGCTGCTCCTTCTTGGATGGCACCTCGTCCATGGCTGCCGAGATCAAACTTGCTACTAAGTTTTTAGTTTCATTTTATAAACTAGCGCCCATTTTCACTTTCATACTAAGTTTTTAGTTTCATTTGATAAACTAGCGCCCATTTTCACTTTCATACTAAGTTTTTAGTTTCATTTGATAAAGTAGCGCCCATTTTCTCTTTCGCGCTAAGTTTTTAGTTTCATTTGATAAATTAGCACCCATTTTCACTTTCATACTAAGTTTTTTAGTTTCCTCTGATAAACTAGTGCCCTCATGCGTGTTTTTGGTTGGGTTTGAAAGATCATCCTACCAATAATCTAATTTTAAGATTGTCCTTTTTATGTAACGATTTTGTTGTTAATTTTAAGATTATCGTTTTTATGTAAAGATTTTGTTGTTAAAGTTTATGGAGGTAGTTGTATTGTATTCTTGGAAAATTTAAATGTTATTTTGTTATTAAAATTTATGGAGGTAGATATATAGTATTTTTGGAATTTGAATGTTATTAGAAGGAAACAAGTTCTTTGTATTGAAAACATTTAATTGTTAGAAGGAAATATGTGCTCTTAATTTGTTTATATTGAAAATATTTAAGCGTTCTTGCATAAGGTGGGTGCAAACAAAAGAGAGTTTATAGTAAAGATTTAATAATTAAAAACATGTGTTAGTTTCTTAAAAATTATATGACAAATTTGGAAGGAGTAGGGTATGTACCTTTCTTTAGGTTAAATATATTCAAATTTTTGTGTGAATGGGTTTGTAAGACTTGATGTTTTTATCTTGAGAAAATGGAGTCCTCTCCAAGTCACTCGCATAGTTTAGGTTGTCATAAGAAAAGTAGATGTTTTGCCTTAAGATATCAACATTTCATTTTAAGCAGTGTGATAATGTGGTTTCAACGAGGCATTAAAAGATTGGATGAGCATGTAGGTTTGGGATGCTAGTGTTATGTTCTACTTGAGGCATGGATGTACGTCCAAAGAGACTCTAACAAGGTTTGAAGAGGTGGAATAGTTAGAGGGGTTGGGGGGTTGTGGTCTCACTTAGAGGTATAGACAAGCATGTTATGTTTCATGAGAAGTTGTGAAACTAACTTAAGACATTTGACAAGTTGTGGGAAGGCAACTTGGTAGTGGTACTAAGTGACCTTGATTGAAGTTGATACCCTCTCCTTGCACTACCACTTTGCAAGGTGAAGAAGAAATGTGAAATATATGCGCAACCCACTAAAGAAGTTGGCAAGGTTGTTGCAACATATATAGGTGGTTTTTTCGTGTTGCCAAGGGAGGTGTTGGAACTTGGAAGGTGACCATTCATGTAGATTTCTCATGGAGTGTTAAGGAGGTGCAAGGATTTGATAAGGAGTGAATTACACAAATCTAAAAAAATAGGCCATATTGGGTTAGGATATTACTGTTTTTGGACATCCAAAGTTGAATGTGCATTTTATGAAGGTGTAGTCTAAGCGCTTGGGTGTGGGTCACATCTTACGAGTATCTTGGACTTTTGGTATGTGTTAGTGGTGTTAGGGCATTATGTTTGATGAGAACTAGCTAGAATGTGTTCCATGAAGGAAAAAAGCCCATAAGTTTGAGATGGCTTGACCATTTTGCATTGTAAGGTATCTTATGCCCTAGTTTTGAGGAGACAATTAGAACCATCTTAGAGTGTGATTGGTTGTACCATGGACTTAGGTCCATTTGCATGGGTTGAGGTGTAAAGGTTCCCCATGAGTTGAGGAAAGTGATTCCAATGCTTATCTATATAGAGTGCTTATGATAAAAGATTACTGATTTTTTTTTTTGGGAATGGAAGAGGAAGATAAGAAAGAAGAGACATTGCAGTTTGTTGTAAATTAATCAAAAGAAAGGAAAAATGTCTCCTTTTAGCAGGATTATTCAAGTTGCCTCTTGAATAGGACTAAATTTTAGTTGGAGCTAGGGATTTGACCTCTCGAAGGCATTGATTGGGTACTCTAGAATTCCAAGACCTAACATATCTAGAATGGTCAATTAGATAGATTTGTCTTGGGCAAAGGTTGCAAAGGCTAAGGTGCAAATATCCCCTTTTTAATGTGGGTTTTAAACCTTCATTTTGAGAATGTTAAAAGCAAGGTTATGATCTTAAAAGGAGGTCCTTGGTTTTACCAAAACCAAATGCCAATTCTTAATCCATGGTGTGATTCTTTCTATTTGAGTTTGGCCTTGAATGTTGAGATGCATCTTTGGGTCGAGTTATCACTATGTTGTTTCACTTATGCGTTGAGAAGGTATTAAGGGCTATAGAGGATAAGATGGTTATTTTCCAATACCCTTCCCTTGAAACTCTGTAAATAGATGATGTGCCCCATTTTTTTATCGTAATATTTCAACCACAAGCTCTTCCTATGAGGATGCCCTTGAAGGGAGGGTTTGTATAGGAAGTGGAATCATGTTGAGTCAAGGGAGGGGTATAGATTGCCGATGTCTCTAGAGATATTGACAAAGGTGAAGGGGAATGGAGTTTACACCCTATTGCAATGCCTTCTATTCCACCATTTGAGGTGCTAAAGGGTACTGAGTTTAAGGTGCATAGGTGAAAGCTCACAAAGATCTTAAAAATGAGAAGGTAGGTGTGATTTAGCATAGGCTTGATTCTTCAATGGTTGAATTTTTGGATGAGATTTCCCAATAAATGGAAAAAATTGAAGCCCTACCACGTATAGATTAAGTAGATTATGAGAAAATGTTTCCTAAGATTTAAAGAGTCTCTCCATATTTTGTCCATGAGATCCATGGCAACTATGTTCAAATGTCGATAACTTGTGTTAAGATATCATCTTTGATTCAGGGCACCTATACTTCTTCAACTAGTGGTAATTAATGTGCAAACTAATTAGCTAACATATGTGTTAACTGATCAGATCATGGACACACAGATCAAGAAAACTTATGATCATGGACACACAGATCAAGAAAACTCACCAGCAAAAGATCTAATTGTATTGGGTTGTCAAAGTTGGCCAACTCCTACACCAAGGCAACTGGCTCACCAGGGACTAAGTTCAACAGAAGTTTTCCCATCTCATGGAGGCACTCAATGTAATGGGGACCATTTCTTCCTAAGGGGGGAGGAATGATCCAGGTGGATATTGGTGGCCATCCGCCTATTCCACTTGGATCCCCACCATTGTTTCTTTCAGTTTTTCAGTTTCCTTAATTGTAGCACAAGTTACTCTTTTTAGTAGTTTTTCGTGTCTTGAACTTCCACAGTCATTTTGAGGCCCTAAACGACGTTTTTTTGGAAAACAGGAAAACATGAATCTTCAACTAGCGTGAGGGAGTCACATGGCATGCTAGGCAACGCTAATTCATGCTAGAGTGCCAAGGTGACATGTGGCCAAGATGTGTTAGGTGCCAAGTTGTGCCAACATGTGCTAGGAAGTGTTGGGGAGTGTCAGGGAAACAAAAGGGAGCATTAAGTCAATTAATGCATGGAAATGAATGAATAAGAGTTTGTGACAAGAAGTGTCAGTGAGCTCCAGGTGTTCTAAGGAGGGAGTGACAAGGTATGTTGGGTAGTGCTAAGGCATGCTAAGTCCAAAGCAACATGCCAAGATGTGTCAGGTGCTATGGTGTGCCAATGCATATCAAGGAGTATTATGGAGTGCCAGGGAAACACAAGGGAGTGCTAGTTTCAAATGCATGGAAATAAATGAATAAGAGTGTGTGACAGGGAGTGCCAGTGAGTTATAGGTGTGCTAAGAAGGGAGTGACAAGGTATGTTAGGTAGTGCTAAGGAATGCTAGAGTGCCAGGGTGGCATGGAAAGATTGTGCCAAGTGCCAGAGTGTGGCAATGTGTGTCAAGGAGTGTTAGGGAGTGTCCCCTTGGCTTTCTTTGAGGCCGAGAGAGTTGGATCTTTTCCGTATGGTTGTTTGGATAGCCAAATGTGTTGTTCCCCATGAAGTTAGTGAGGTTCAACAAAACAAATAGGAGAGGCGTTTAGTAACCGCATAGTTGATGAGGTGGTTAAACTAAACTATCCACCATGAAAGAGCACCACCATGAGAGTAGTTATGGTTGAGATCTATGTAAACACCGATTCCTTCCTGCCTACTATAATGGTCCATTATGTGAACCCCTCCTTCCTTGTAAATAGTTAGCATGATAGTTACTCTGGCATATCCCTCTCATTTCACATTTTGCCATAGTGTCAAAACCTAATTTTGAGTGGTTCAATGAGGAAATCCCACATTGGCGATATCAAATAGGAAAACTGCCATTTCTGGGGGTTCCCATAATAGTCGCAGGATGCCTTCGATTGAGAGGTTCGACGAAACTTGCATCGAGACATTGAATTTTCCCCATCCAACTATGATGGTATGCAACCAAAATGCGAGCCCATCCTTCCTTCCTTACTTCCAGCTGTAGGGTTTCAACCCGTCAAATGTTATATGGAGGGAGGTTGGAGGCTTTTCAGAGCCATTAAGGGTGTCCTATTGATTTATGAGGGTTTCACCCCGTGTTAAGGTGTGTATCTATGCAAGAGCAGGGTTTCAAACTCTTATAATGTGTCTAATGTGCCATATGGTATTATTCTTTTTCATAGTCTCCACATCAAAGCCAATTTACATTGTTGATAAGTATCTCCTTGGCCTAGTCATAAGAAACCCATACCATATATGTTAGGGATGAGTGTACTCTTATGTGTGTGTGAATTTTGCTCTAACCTTTTGTGATAGGAAGAGATAGAGCTTGCATGATATATATGTTTTACTCGTCTTCCATTAAGGGACAACAATAAGCTTCTATGGCATACAATAAGGCATAAAATAAGCTAAGTAACAATAAGGGATGCAAACAATTTCATCCAACGTATAGCGTTAGCCAATTGGGATGATGTTACCACTACTAGTTGATTAGATTAAACGAAGAATTCCTTCCTGCTAGCTAAGGATCGTAGTGCAAACCTCTTCTCATGCATACAACTATGATGAAAAGAATCCATCAGTGGGACTAGATCATCTTATATTAAATCAAAACCCTTATCATTTGGCATTTTTCAATAGCCAAAATCTATTTTCGATGGATAAGATGACCATTATTTTTCTTCATGGAGGATAAAAAAAATATTCTTCTTATTTAGTTAGAATGTAATTTCCTAATATTGATCTCTGGGGATATTGCGTAATCAACAAGAGAAATTCCAAATATATGTGATATAGATGACCTATTTGAGGTGTCCTTGATGAGATGAGTAAGCGTCATCCCATAGTAGAGTTGCTAGTAATTACCCAAGATGAGCACTACTATATTATAGCAACTTTTCTCCTCATGAGATAAAAATATGTTGTTGTTGGGCGTTACACATCCAGCATGCATAATTCCTGTGAAATCAAGAGGTAGGTGATCTCCTTAGCGCACCCACATCATTCCCAAGACCTACCTCTGTTTATTTGAATGTGCAGAATGAACAGTCGCAGAAGAAGGCTAAACAAATGGCATGTGCCCAATAAATTTGCATTTTCTGGGTTTTTTTAAATGAGTAAATTTAAGGGCTTTGGTCCAATAATAATATAGAAAATTCTCATTTCAATCTTAAAAAATATAAAAATATAAAAGTTAGAGAAACTTCTCACATATCAATTTTTTATGTGTTCAATTTGACAATATTAATGGTGCAAGCTGAAAAAAATAGTCTCTGCCGTAGGCAGGGACTAGAAATAGATCTACTAAATGGGTCTAAAACATTTTATAGATATGAAACAAATGAATCTCTCTTCATAACCAAATATCAATTTTGGAGTTCCCAAAACAAAATAGCAAAATCGATATCTTTTATTTCTTAATATTCAACCATATTCCTTCACAATCTGAACGGACATAATCCACTTCACGTCAACGTTGACATCGACATCATCGATGTGTTCTTCACTTACACATTTTGTTTCTTGAAAGTCTACAACCTGTGACAAATCTGCATACTTACGTTCATATGATGTATTCTTTCTCGATCCTTTTGGAGGACATGTTAACACTACATACTAGTCAGTGTCAACTAGATCTTGTACATAGAATACTTGTTTAGCTTGCGATGCTAGAATAAATGGATCATCTTGCCAATGATTTTGACTTAAGCATTTCTTCATATTCACCGTTGTAAAACCCAAATCATCAGTTTTGATCCCTCTCTTATTGTATACATGAATCCAATTACATTTGAACAATGTGTACTCCATACAAAAATAGCCCAATGTAATTATTTTTTCTACCACTCCTTAAAATGTTGTGTTTTGAAGTATAGGGTTTGCACCTTTGGAACTTGACCTCATCATTGTTTGAGCATCCATACACACACCACTATTTTGGGTGGTTCTCTCATTCTCTATGCTTTTTGTATGGAATATATAACCATGGATTAGGAATCACTTGTACTTATTCACGAATTTCCTGGGGCCACACGCTAGCCATTTAAGTGTATCAGACACCTTTCCATCTCCTTCCACCTGTATAATTTTAGATTTTTAAATGTAGTTAGAATTCCTACATTCAACCTCTGAAAAAATATTTAATTTCCTACATGACAATATTCCCATATATTGATTTTTAAGTACACTTATAATATAACTAATATCGTTACCTCTTGTTTTAACCAACTAGTAAAATTATGGGTGTGGAGTTTCTGCAATAGAGCTTCATCTTTTTTCATTTGTGTAATTGAGTTGGCAATCTCCATTCTGTGCATCCTAATTCAACAATAATGGACAATAATATGGTGGTTAATGTGTTTTGATAAAATACAAAAAAAATATTTTTAAAGGTAAAATATTTTAATCTATCCATGGAGATGAATTTTGGAAAACAAAAAGAGGTTTTAGTTAAGCATGGAACCAAGCACAATAACCTCCTTAAGTTTTTGCACAAGTGTTATGGTTAAAGAGATATGAATTTGTCTTCCTTGCTGCTCTTTGTGCAATGCTTCTGAATGGTTAGTTTTGGAATAAAGTTTGAAGAGGCTAAAATGATGTTTTTGCATGGTTTAAAGGCTCCAGGGTGTAGTGGACATCTCCAAGTTTCTTCATAGGTCTTCAACAACACTCAAAACCTCATTCAAGTCATCAAAATTTCAAGTCAAATATTTGTTGCGCTTCTCCGAAGATTTGTTGCATTTATGTGTGACCAACTTCAAGCTTGGATTCTGAACAAATGGGAAAGTATTTTTGAAAACGGGAGGTTGTTTTGTTCATAACATAACCAAAAACAAAATCCTCTCTCATTGTTTACACGATAATTACTGTCTTGGAGTTACAGGTGGTGCTTTGAGACCCGTTTTTCACAATTTTGCCAGGCCAGAATTGCTGATAGGGTTCTAGAAATTTTTTAAATTCGACTTGGTGGACCTCCAACTTGGCATGGTTGACCTCAAGTTGGAGAAAGGGAGACTTTGGGTTGGGCACAATATTATTTTTCTAATGAATTGGTTGAGTTCCCAAGTTGCAAAAAAAAGTAAGGTTATCTGTGAGGGTGTTAGTGTCAGTCAGTTCACCCTGTCACCAGTGATCAAATATGCTCTTACAAGGTGCTTTTAGGGTTTCAAGTCAATTTTTTGTCATTTCAGTGAGTCTTCAAATAAAAATTTGGTCATTGGCTAGTGTGTCTAGGGCTATTTCCACTCTGTCAAGAATTTCATATGTCGGTCACTTTCATCACTCAGTTGAGTCTACCATCATTAAAAAATCATTAATATCACTTCAGTCACATCATCATGGTCTCCATTCAGCTCAATGTAACCATTAGGTCATTAGGGTTAAGGTCACAAAATCAATCATTTCATGTATGAATCCGGAAAATGAGGAGTAGCAATAGGTAAATTTGTTCAATAACACTTGATTTCAAATGTAATATATTTTTTTAGATGTAATAATGTTCCTAAGGTTCTAAATTTACAAGAAGAGGTCCTAAGGCTACAAAACTAAAAAAGAAAGTGAATTGGTGAGGTGGGCCATCCTACCTCATTAATCACTTAGACACCAAAAGAAAATTGTAAAAGCACATGGAGGAGCTCATTCACACACATTTGCACTTGTCTACCATCTTAGCATCGAGATCCTCCCTCTCCTTTGCAAAAAATTGTGATTCCATAGCCCTCACTAGAAAAAATTGACTCTTCTTGTGCACAGAGAGACTTCGCTGCGCACCTGGACAACACACTGTGCACCTGGTCAGCACGTTGCGCACCTCGACAGCACACTGCGCAGAGGAAGCCTTTGCTGCACATGGGACAGAGTTGTCCAAATTATTTTTTTGACCACTAAAATTCATTTTTAAAGCTCCTCTTCAGTCATTTCATCCTCCAGGCTCTATAACAAGTAAGTTTAATCATTTTCATGCCCTCATTTGCCTCATATGTCAAAAAAATGATGAAATAGTTCTTCTTCTAGGGTGTACATGATTTTCATGGTTTTGATCCTCAAATGATGAGTTGTTGCCCTAAACTCTAGATTCCTTGTCCCTACACATTTGTTTGCAGCTAATACACCATTTACATCCATCACAAAGCCTTATCCCCTCATTTTATATCATTTTCCTCTAAACCCTAATCTACCCTATCTCTTTTCTAGGATAGGCATGTGTTTTGGCCTTTTCCACCCCCTCCCCTCACTCATTTCCCAAAATTCCCTTTTCCCCTACTCACTAACATCATCCCCTACCCTCCTAAATTTCCTTACAAATTTAGGCAACTCCTAAGTCCATCATACCACCTCATTCCCTCACAGCAGCAAATTTCATTGTTTTTGCTTGCCTTTCACCTAGGGTTTGAAGTATGGAGCCTGACTCATCACCATCAGAGAAGAGGAAGTAAAACAAGAGGGGACAGATACTAAGGTTTGAGCCCTGTAATTGCAATGAAATCACCTCCTCCCCATTTTTCATGAAATGCTTTGAAGATATCAATTGTTTAGGGTTTTGTCAAAGAGTGCAGGAAGTAGGTTACCATGAGAATCTCACAGGTATATTTTCCCTCACCTTGAAGGAATACAAGATAACCATTGCAGGGACTGATTTCATGTTTTCAGTGGATGCCATCTCTCAAGCTACAGGCATACCAAACCATGGTGAAAACTGGTTCAAAGGCATGAACCTAGACCTAGAATAGTACAAACCCTACTTGAAATCACAATACAAAGGAGCTCACTCACATGTTTTCCCATTCAGATACTTGTTGGAGAGATATGCATCATTGATGAAGGTTGTCATGAAGTTCTTCACATGTGAGGGCAGATTTTCTAGGCTATATCATTACCACATAAGACTGGTCATGCACTTTATAGCTGCCAAGTCTCTAAATTTGTCTAGGTACTCTTATAAGAGCCTAACCTAAATGTTTGAAAGGGTGAAATTGAAAGGAAAAGTGGATTATCCCAACCTCTTTCACCATAGCCTGATAAATGTTATAGTACTCCATCAGTTGACAGAGAAGAACATGACATGGGACACCTTCATTGAGGCAGCCTTGAAAACGCATATAACCACTTCAACAAGCCAGCACCAAACCATGTCAGTACATCCCATGGAGGTGGGGTCATCAAGCAAACATGATGAGGTTTCTAAGGCACCTAGACCTGAGGTGACCAAGACATATGATAGAGGCATAAGGCTTGTGTTTTCTCCTCAAATTGAGGAAGGGGCCAAGCCTACTACATTGGCAGAACAAGGATCACCATGACATGATGAGGCTTCTTTGCATGATGAGGAGCCCATTGAGCATGACTTTGACCTAGTTGATTTGGAGGCACATGATGAGCATCAAACCCTGCAACAAGTCATCAAAGAGAAGGATTCTCAGATGATGGAGCTCAAGGACAATTTGGAAAGGGCCAAATTGATCATTTCATTCCTTGAGCAAGAAGACAATCAACTTAAGGCAAAAAAACTAGTCATGGAGAAAGAGCAATTCAAAGCCAAGAAACAAGAGATGAAAGGAAAGGAAGTGGTGGACCATGAGGAAACTAAGAAGCATGAAGGACATGTGGCAAGAAAGAGACCAAGGACAATGGGTCTTAGGAAGGCACTTCAAAGGGAAAGAGAACAAAAGCCACCAATGGAAGAATTGACCTTTGAAGATAAGATTTCCATGGAAATAAATGAGGACAGGGATTTTTGGCTTGACAAAGTCAATTGCCACCTTGAGAAGCTCCTTGAAAAGGCCAACAAGGATAACATGTTGCAAAAGAAAATGGCCATCCATTATTACACAAGGAATCAAGTTGCCAAGGTCAAAATCAAGCAGTTGTAGGAAAAACTCAAGGAAACCCAATCAACGAAGAGGAGAAGGGTAAGTTATATTTTCTTACTGATGCATCCATGATTGCATAAAATACCTCATCAAGCATCTCTGGACAAATTTTAGGAGGATTTGGAGAAAATTTTGTGTTTTGGTGCAGATTGGTGCAAACTTGCAATTTTTTGGCAATTTTCTGTCTAGGAGTGGAGTGAGCTCACACTGTGCTTCTTCCTCAGGGCTCCAAATGATGGAAAATCAGAATTTTTTGAAAGATTATGACCCCCTCTCAAAATCCATTTTCCCACTTTCCTGGTCTGGGGCTCAATTTTTGAGATTTTTGTAAAAAAGAGGCCAAAAATCACCTTTCTGCCCCTCTTTTTCCATTTCGCTGCGCACCTGGAGACACCTTGGGAGAATGGAAATATCTCAGCCAAAAATGGGTCCTTTTGAGTGAAAAAATACTCTAAATACATATAAACTCTCCCAGATTTCCAGAACAAGCTTCAGATCTAGATTTGGACTTCAGAAAGGCACTCCAAAATGGCCTCCAACAGCTCGCTGCGCACTTGGAAATTTATGAGATTTTTGTAAAATTTTTACTGTGTTATTTTTTGTAATTCCTTGTTTGACTTTGGTAAAAGTAAAAAGGGTGAAGTAGATGAATGTGAGGGGTAAAAGTAAATGTAAATAATGGGTGGTTAGTATTTGTAAGCTGTTTTGATGTAAATTTGACCTCATTTATGATAGAGGTTGGAGTCAAAGTTAATTATAGAAGTTGTTTTTAACTTCCCTTGACATTAGGGTTTGGTTAGAACACCTCATGGAACAGTTCCTAGAGTCATGGGTTCGACCCCTGAGAGTGGGGAGATGTTTTTGTCTTTATGTATCAATTTCTTAGTGATAGAACGGGTTGGATTTCATAGGAGAAAACTATTGTAGCGTGTACTTGGACATTTTATGGAAATCAAAGGACACCTTTTGCAACTATTATCTAGGAATTCATGTGCAGTAAGTTTGTGATGTTGTTTTTTTCTCTGTTATAGCTTTATACGAAAGATATTCATCTTCTCTTTCATTCATCATTTCTTCAATGGTTTTCCTTGCAGTTTATAAATATAATTATTTGCATAAAGCTTTGTTTTGATGGAAAAATCATTATGTGTTACTTTCTTTTTTGCTTAATGAATTCATGTTTCATGCTCATTAAGACCTTGTTGGGTCCCTATAATACTAGTGATTACCCCATTACTATGGTAGTTGTACCCCTTATTAATATTGTTGTGCCCCTATTGCCCCCATATTGTTATTACTGTGCCCCATAGAACTCTATTGTTATTTTTGTGGCTTTATATTATTATTGTTAGGTCGGCTGGTTTATATTGTGACTCCTTAGACTCCTATTATAGAAAGGAGGTTTTGTCATTTGAATCATCTAAGAATTGTTCATTTATGTAATGTAAAGGAGGTTGCCCCCTCGAAGAGGCTGAATTCTAAGCGTTGATCTATCTTTTCTATCTTTTCTTGAG